>JACFYI010001012.1:1483298-1513174 GCA_014898755.1 Handroanthus guayacan
TTTTTTTTTTTTTTTTCAAAGTATTGCATTATAACAGTACAGTAGTAGAAAAATGGGTTAAGTGTATAATTGGCAAAAGCCTGATTCTAAGGGAGTGTTAGTAATTGTTTATTGTAAGTACTTATGTGATTATGAGCTGCTAAAAGTTGTTTTTAAGTATTTGGTTTCATTACTTTTATTGTAAGTTCTTTAAAAATAATCAGCAATAAGCTATAATCTCATACGCAGTCTTAGGGCTGTTTATGGGTATTGCAAGCTATTTTTTATTAAAATAAGTGATTATAATTCCCAATATTATAATTTACAGTGAATTATTTTAATGATTTTCAAATACCATCTACTTTTGAATATAATATAATTTGTTTCAATTTTAAGTAAAAGTAGATGATTATATTTTTATATAAGCTATTGCAAACATCATCTAAGTCAAAATCTTGCAAGGTATAAAATAGGATATTTATTTCAATATTTTGTTTTTATTTGTATCTCCCATGAAAAACAATAACATATATGCCTTTATAGATCTCTCTCTCTTATCTTTTTCTTTTTTATTTTTAAAGGCCTTCGAAGATATATCTCTTTTTCATGTTTCAATCATGAACCACCAGGATCTCGAGCAAGTCACCTTCATGCGACAAATGGATTGATTGTTGTCGGCTCATCTTATAGATAACGGATGTTCAAAAAATTCTATAAAAGCGACTATATCTTTTGTTGTAACAGCTATATTTTCAGCTCAACTAATATTCAATGACAATATTTGATTTCATCTTCACCCTTTAACTATAGGTATATTATATTTCCACCATCTCCAGCCTGCGAAATCTTATGAAGTATGGTTTATATCAAGGACAAAATAGAAAATTTAATTTACTTAAATTTCTTACCAACATCAGTGTATCTCATACAGAAACTCAAATGATGACGAAGACAATTTAATGTAATACAAAATATTATAAGATGCTAAAATAAAAAATGATAACAACGACAATGACAACAATAACGACATCATTGCCTTTTATTTATTTTCCGATGAAATTATTGTGAATTTTTATATTAAAATTTTTCTATTTATTAATCTTATTTTCTAAAAATCATTTATTTATAAAAAAAAAAAAAAAAAAACTTTCAGAACTTAATTTATTGATTGGAAATTTTTTTAACCTTTATTTTAGTTCATTCAAATTTAAGAATTAGATCATCTCTGTTATAGTTTATACATCCAAAACATTAAGAAATTATTATTGAAAAAAAACTCATTTCGTTAAGATTAATATCATTATCGATACAAAATACTTTGTAATACTTAAAAAATTATTAAAAAATAATTTACTAAATTTCTTAAGTTAAGAAAGAAGTTGATAGTTCAGTAACGAAGATTTAACTATTATTATATTATTATTATTATTATTATTATTATTATTATTTGGATGAAAAATTTGTAAGATGGGTTTTTGAATATGAAAATACAAGGATTCCTTTGTAATTTTCCTCAATATTATTATTTATTTTTTTTCCTTTTCCACAAAACTAGCAAAGGAAGAATACCATCCAAATGGCAAAGCATTATTCGGCGGATCCCTTCCCTTTTACCGCCATGAAACCCTGAACCTCTCTCACCCAAAGATCCACAAACCCTAGTCGTCTTCATCGTTTTGCCCTTACTTTTTCCATATTTTAGCGAAATTCTCATTAAACGACAATGTTGGACGAGAATAAAAATGATCGCAACAATAAAAACCACAAAAGCTGTAAGAGGAAAAAAAATAACAATGAGAAGAAAACTGAGCTGCCCGAGGAGCCCGCCGCATGTACTGCTCAACACCAACCCCCTAAGAAGAAGAATCGGAAAGAAGTTGCTATTTTTGGAAATTACAGGAATTACTATGGATACAGAGTAATCCCATCTCCTGTCTATCATCTCCTCTATAATATTTCCTTTTCGTCATGTGCATTTCATCGCCATCGCAATTGTTTAGTATGTGTTTGTAAAAATGAACTCTATTTGTTTGCTTTCTTCTGTGTATTTTGTGTGCTACTTTATTGCCGCATGATCTTTCTCTTTCCTTCTGGTTTTGGATGAATTTATTTTTTTCAATTCTGGCTCCGTCCATGAAGTTGTAGAAGCTCCATAATGAGCATATCCTGTGAATGATAAAATGTTTTGCCTCTGGACTATATAAGTATGTCATCTAACCAAGTTTTATATCACAATTATTGGTAATGTGTATGCTGAGATATACTATGCCCATGGCCTTATCAGGTTGGTCAAGACTTGGAGGAAGATCCTAGACTAAAGGCCATGAAGAGGGAATGGTTTGACGGGAAGGATTGCCTCGACATTGGCTGCAATAGTGGGTTATTGACAATAGCTATTGGTAAGAAATTCTTTCATATAACGTTGACTCATCTACAGATGTCCACCTTTATGACCAGCAAGGAGTTTGGCATCTTTGTTATTTTATTTTCTAATATCATGCGTGAGTAGCCTGAGTTTTCCTTGGCCTTGAACTTCCTAAATTATGTCTTCTCTGTTTTGTTTTTACAGCAAGAAAGTTTGGTTGCAAGAGCATTCTTGGTGTTGACATTGATGGAGGTAACTGTTTCCGATTTATCTCTTAAACCTCTTTTTAGCGAAGCAATTAAGAATTTTGATAACCATTTTACTAATTCTGCATTCTTAAAGTTATTGGTGGTGTGTTTCTATCCATTTAGTTTTATCTTGCCCTGAATTCTTTATTGATATCTGTTGATATATGTGGAAAATTTTTATGTAAGGATTAAGTTGGATAGCGTCATGACTGACTAAACCCCTTATCTCTTATGTTACCTCTTCTATCCATCAGGACCCAGTGTCCTCTGTTTACCATAGAGCAAATTTGTGCCTGGACTTGTTATGAATGTGTTTATTTCTATCCCTTGCTTTGGGAGCTTAAACTACTTTTTTGAGCTCGAGGTAAGCTCAAGTTCTGCTGAAGTGACTGATATATAATACAGATGCCCAAATTATTCTCAGAATGTGAGGATGTAGGCTACGTTCTTGATACTGAAACATAGGTAAGAACCCTCAGAAATTTATGCTGCCATTGCATCTCCCATCTTTTATTGTCCTATTCTACAGAATTGTTTCTGGTCTATGTTCATAAATTTGTTGGGATATTTGAATTCCTTGTATGTACTTCAAACTAGGTAGGCAAGGAACAATGAGTAAGGTGTTAGATGAACATGAGTGGTCTCCTTCTCCTCGGGAAAATATGCAGCCATTGGTAATTCCTTACTTTGAATGGGTGTGGTATATGAAATTACTAGCACTTTTTTGTTCTCCCTTTTTGAGAAGAGTAGGTAAATTAGGAAAGGAGGTAAGTTTAAGCGATTGGGTACTTGTTCAATTGGTTATAGCAGCTTGTATTTTGAATATTTCTTCTTGTTCTAGTTGATGTACCTTGCATGTAAGAATGTTGTATGGTTATTGTCTAAACCTAGTTTAGAATTTTTTGGCGAGCGTTCATTTCAAGTGATCGAGTCCATACTGTGATCTGTGAATTTACCCCTTTCCAACAAACAAGTTGGAACTCTTTTTTATGATGATATATCATATTCCAGCTCGAATAGAGGATGCACACTGGACGCTCAGGAAAGTCATGAATACAAGAATGCATAATGTGCCTTCCAAGATTGCCCAATCAGTTGATGCAGATGTGGTCAACGGTGCGGCTGAATCTCTGACTAAAGGGAAAGGGGACAATGACGGGGATTCTCCTCTTCTTGTAGAAAAAGATCTGTTTAAAATAGTCTCTTTTCAGAAGGGAAATTTTGTTCAAAATTGGCGTCCCCCAGCAAATACCTATTACCATGCAATCCTCTGGTAATGGCAATCCCTTTTCGGTCCTATGTGGAGTATTGATTGTTTGCCAATTATTATGCGATTAGTTTCATAGAAAAAGCAACCTTGATTTTTCTGAATCTTTCTATTTGTTAAGTTAGTATTGGGTCTGATTTCAACCTACTGCAACAACTCTATATTAAGATGAAGTAAGGCATGCATGAAGATAGGAGCGAGCAATGCTCCTCTTGACCCAAAAAAAAAAAAAGGCTTTGTTTTCACAATTTCTCTGTTGTTTCTGAATTGTAGAAATCCTTGTGTTGACATGATTTGTACACTTTCAGTACTAATTTCATCTTATTTATTTTTGTGCCTAATCTAATTGATGTGGTTGAATGCAGTTTAAGTGTGACAAAATGGATACATTTGAACTGGGGTGATGATGGGTTAATAACATTATTTCGGAGAGCATGGACGCTTCTTCAACCGGTATTCTCCACATGCAACTATTCACTTCTTGTTTAACATTCGATGACAGCTACTTTTTTTTCCTATTTTCTGACAAATAGGGATGAGCTAACGCACACTTGCTGCAGGGTGGCATTTTCATTTTGGAACCTCAACCGTGGAGCTCGTATTACAATAACCGTCTTGTGTCTGAGGTACATATATTCTTTTTTCACTTGTCACTTAGCATAGAAACGAGAAACTACCATTCCACATATAAATGGGAAGGCAAATGGAAATGAACCAGTGTTGATGGTCATGGGGCCTGATGTTGGGCTTGCTTGTCGACTGTGTTAAAATGATGCATCCCCTGAAATGGTAAATGTGTTTTGCAGACGGCTTCTGCTAATTACAAGAATATTCAGATACCTCCAGAAGATTTTCAGGATGTACTTTTGGATAAGGTAATGCTTTAAAGTCTTTTAAAGTGAAAATGCAAGATTTTCTGGACTTTGAATGATTCTTTGTCATTGCAGATTGGATTTCGGATGGTAGAAAACTTAACTTCCGGTTTATCTGGTACCAAATCCGGATTTGATAGGCCTATCTTGGCCTTCTGGAAATGATTTGGGTTAGGCACCATCTGCTTGGATGGACGAGGATATTTGAAACTCTGGAGACAAGCGTGTACAAAATGATCTCTCTCTCTCTCTCTCTGTTTGTTTCTGTGTGCGCGCGTGTGTGTGTGAAATCATGTAAGTTGTTTTATGCATTTCTTTTTCCCGGTCACTACTTTGAATTTCTCAGAAGCAGTTCCCATTTGGTCAAATTCTTTTAGGCAATGAAACAGTGCACTGGAGAAATGCGGAGAATATTTTGAGTCCACCAACCAAGACTAACAGAATCGTTGACTTGTGTATTCGCGCAAATTGAATCCTTGATTTTTGTATCTGCGATGTCTAAATATCATGTCTTTCCCAAGTTTGACAAGCTGATTCCTCCTTCCAGTTCCTAAATGGCTCAGATTGATTTACATGTTTTGAGAGATAAATTTCTGCCTTTTGAAGATCCTAGATATTCTGTACTAGCTCGTAGGAACGATTGAATTATAGCCCATCATCCTTTCGTAATATTTCAATTATCCATTTAAAATGTCAGTCAATTGGTTATATTTACAATAAGTTTAATTATAGTGCCATAAGTGTTATTATGCTCTCCCAAAGCACGATGGGTTTTCGAGGTAATAATCCCGAGTTCATATTGTTCTTTCAGTTAGCTGCTTCGTCTGAGGAAAGGAGAAAAACACCATGCTCTCTTAAATTTGAGGTTTTCAAGGTAACCATGCCTGGTTTATATTGTTCTTTCAGTTAGATGCTTCATCTGAGGAAAGAAGAAAAGCATCAGGCTCTCTTAAATTTGAGGTAGACCTAAGATGGCTACATATACATGACTCAAATAACCCGCTCAAAAGCTCGACTTCTACACTGTACCTTTGCTAATCATCCTTCCGTGTGTAATGCAGCCCCGACTGAACCTATGATTTGCAAGAATACAGCTAGCAGTTTCAAACAGATCATATATCAGTTCCCATTGTTGAAAGATAAATAAGAAATATATCTGCACAGAAAAACAATCCCCATACCACAAGCATCATGTTACACATTGCTCTCGGCTGAAAAAGTTGCTTGAAATGGCATTTCATCCTCATTGAATTTCTATGCATGCCCCCAAACCAACTAGGCACCATGTTACTCATTTCGCCCAACTGCTAGTCCACTGGAATAACCTAATGAAGCCTGAATTCAGAACGTAGATGCCATGTGGTAAACATCTAGAGCATATGTCAATTTGTTAATTATTCTCCACATCTACAAACCACAAAAAACTCCTTAAATCATAAAGGATCCAATCGCACAGTCAATTCATGGCTCACAGAAAGGGCTGTGGTGTGGCTTCTGCAACTCCAGCAGATCTTGGAGAAAACAAGACAGTCGAAAATACATAAACAGACCTTATTCCGTTGGTTAAACACACCAACCATTAAGTATTACTTAAAAGCCTTGTACTTGTATACTATACACACAATCTTACTGAATGAAGCAATGATAAGCATGAAAGATCAGCAATTCCTGCATCATTTGTTACCAACGATAGAAAATACGGAGTTATCCAGCACAAGTTGCATTAGCCAGCGGCGGTACATCTTCAAACGACCACCCTTGGGGTCCATAGTTGGAAAGAGCAAACCCTGCAAGAAATTAACAACTTAGCAAACTAGAGCATAAATAGAGAATCATTCTCACCAGAGGGTATAAATGCATGAGGTTAAACACAAGAAATAAATGTATGAAGTGCGTGAGAAAGAAAAAGGAGAAAAGAAGTGTTCAACGGCCACTGTAGGCACGACAGGAGTGAATGGTTATCAAAATAGAAAACTGCAGCATATCCTTCAACTATGGCAGAAGGGCAGTGGTCCAATTCATAGCATATATGCAGTACTCAACTGGATGTTTATTTGAGAAAACCAAAAGCAATAATTTTAGTGACAATTATGTTCTCAAAAAAATGCTGGAAAACCCAAAAAGAAACTTAATCAAGCAACTTAAGGAAAAACATAAAGGTAGTGAGTAAAAGCCATGGGAAGAATGAGGAAGGGTGAGGAACAAACCGGTTGTATTGCCATATTAATTACTTCGATGAAGAAATGCGGCGTAGGGATGAAATCCAACTACTTGAAGGACCGGAGTTATCTCCATTTCCATGACTAGCATTTGCTTCAGCGGATCCTATAGGTTTTGATGCATGTCCTTTTCCCGCAACAGCAGGAGAGAATGATGTTGATGCCATATTTGCACTCCTCAACATCTACAAAGATAAGTAGTACATCATTCAGAAAATTGAACTGAACAATGCAACTGATGGATATGACAACTCCAAACAATACATAAACAATAAAATAAATCATCCTTAGACGTGTAATCACTATAGATAAACAACTGTTATCCTTTAAGCAAGACAACGAAAACAGAATGCAAAGACAATTAGGTTTGTTTCCCCTTTTGCGATCAACATAACGACCACGTACATTTCTGTCAAGAGGGTTCCCATGAGTGAAATTCCGATTTGTCGGTGATTTAAATTGCAAGCGAACGCCAGGACTAGCAGCAGCATTATTCGATCGCATACGTTCACCCAAATCAGCTGAAAGGGTAGCATTAGAAACTGCAGTTACCAAATAGATACAAGTTGCAGAATTAGGTTTCTCCAACAATATAATTGTTGAAAATCATCTTCCTCAGTCACAGACAACATAGGATTCTGCTTTTGTATTCTATTGTTGTCTTGCTTATTTGTTTTTTAATTCACAAGTTTCAATGACATCGGTCACAGCATTGACTATGGCTCTGTCAACCATGTCAAACTCAGTAGGCCCTAATGGTTAGCTTAGCTCATGTTAGATTCCAGATTATTGTGAAGAAAGGAGAACAACATCATGACCCCGACGTCAAGAGATTGTACAAAGCTAACTAAACAACTTCCACTAAACAAATAAATCTCCCAGTTCCTCCTCAATGCGATTTCTGTTGGCAGTATTTTTACACTAAATTAAGCAGAAAAATGTATAAAACCTTGGTGCTTTTCTGCATCAATTGGGGCCGCTCCACTGCTCTCTCCAGCAATTGGCTGTGAAAAGTTCAAAAGTTAAAGTAGGTATAAAAGTGACAGTAACACCAGTTCAAAGCAAGAGATCACTAGCATGCATGCAAACAAGCCCATGCAGCAAAAATGTGTATACATGTGTGTGTGTGTGTAGAGAGAGAGAGAGAGAGAGAGAGCCAGCCTGGCAAGAAAGGAACCCTAGGACCAACAAGAACACCTAAAAGCCATATAAAGATGGAAATATTTTATACCCGTTGCTGTGTTTTACTTATTTGTGCCTGCTGATACTTAAGAATGGTCCAGTCAAATATGTAATCAAATTCATATCCTGCAAGAGGCAGCAAATAATAGTCTTTCAGGATAGAAAAAGGCACAAAAGTGAGGTAAAGCACCTGTGGCTTCACCCTCAACTTCAGTTTAAGTAAACATATCCACGGTAACTACAATTTCCCAGATGAACTGGTATGAAGCCGCTTATGCACGCATCCTGGAATAACAGACAAGAACCTCACCTTCACGAGTAAACAGTTCACGAAATAAGCGTTTCAAAAATCCATAATCAGGCCGTTGGTCAAATGTCAACGAATGGCAATAGTGAAAGTATGAAGCGAATTCCACTGGATGGGACTTGCACAACACCTTCAGGAAAAAATTTAATATTGCATAATAAAATAGTACAGAGGCTAGCAAAAGACACTGAGATATGCAAAATTAATATATGAACCCACACCTCAATAGGAGTTGATAACTTCTTCTCACAAATCTTGTCATACTTCTGCTTTTTTGTTGCAGCTTTCAATCCCTGCCATGGAAGGCTATATGCGGACTTACAGTTGGTCAAAAATGTAAAAGGCAATAATCCATACCAAAAACAAAACTAAATGATGTAGATTAAGGAGAAAAGAATAACAATGGCAGACCTTCCTCTCAAAAAGTAAAGAAGTACATATCCAAGGGACTCCAGATCATCCCTCCGGCTTTGCTCTACAAAACGAAAAGAAACAAAAGCAGTTGAATACCTATCATGAAAACCGCCATTTAATCTTCTTGCCCTTAATTCCTGGATTAAACAAGAGGAAAGAAAAAGTCTCTCTTACCAATCCCCAGATGGGTATTACAACTTGCATAGCGTGCAGTTCCTGTCAAATTCTTATTCTCCCTGTATAGGTTAAAGGCAAAGCAAAATATTTATAAATAGACCTGAGGAAGCTGTTGCAGCATAAAATGAGAGACGAGATTGTTGAAGCAAATTAGAACATGAGGCACAAAGACAGTTCAATTTTCATAGTTTCATTTTTCAAGAAGGCTTTCTAATGGATATGCTATTTACACATCACAATTGATTTTGGGAAAATTCTTTTGTTTCTGAATTATAGATTGAATGATTAGAAAGAAAAGATACAAAGAAATATTAACATGACATCAAGAAAGATTTTTCATAACCTTTCAGTTGCAAACATGAGCAGAAAAGCACCTGTAAGGAATATGTCGGTTTGTTGTTGAATCTCGATACCTTTTAGCCAGACCAAAATCAATAATATAAACCTAAAAGGTGCAACAAGAGAATAAGATTAAGAAGAAAAGAAGAAGATCTGAGTACATACATCACCGAAATGATGACACAATAAATGCCATTACCTGATTCGCTTTCCGACCAAGACCCATGAGAAAGTTATCAGGTTTGATATCTCGATGCAAAAATCCTTTAGAATGCACAAATTCTATTCTTGTTATCTGCATAGAACAAACATTAAACATATAATATGTCAATAGCTGGTAACAAGCATGAAGAGAAAACAAGTCTAATTTTCACTATTATGAACTTACCATTTGATCCGCCAACATCAAGACAGTTTTCAACGAGAACTTCCTACCACAATACACAAAAAGGTCCTCAAGGCTGGGTCCCAGCAAGTCAAGGACAAGAACATTGTCTTCTCCATTGACACCAGACCACTTTATACTGGGTATACCACCTGACAAAAGATAAGTTATAAATAAACTTGGAAATTCCAACTCAATTAAATATATTATATCCATGCTTCTTTCCTTGTCATGACTCATGCCCCATATATTTATGAAACTAAGAAGCACAAAATACACGCACGTGGATACACATCGGGCCCATATTAATATCTTTGTGTCTATTTGTGTCGTACAATGCATCTAATTGAATCATCTTAATTTGATACATGTGAGAGAAAACAATGCTTAATATTTCATAGAAATAACTTGTACATTTTCCTGAACAATAAAAGCAATTTCAGGCAAGTTTTACATAACAAATAACTTCAAAATTAAGATTTTCTCTATCATGATGCAAAAATTTATATGCTAATTTTCATCCCAGATCATTATAGTTATTATTCAAAGTGATGACAGGTGGAAGTTGCTTAACACATATGTCAAGATTTGACTTCCATTTGATTTTAGATACAGTGAAAGGAAGGGTTGGCAGACACGTGTTTAAGAGCGACAATAAACAAAACATAAGTGTAGATCTAACTTCTTAAAAAGAATAAATGAACTTAATGCGGGTACTTATTTCCCGGTTAAGGGAAATGGCATGTGAGTGGAATATGAATTAACCTATCTCCAATCTCATGCATCATTCACATTGCTTGTGCATGTGTAAAATGCTAGTCACACACTGAATCATCTTGGAATACATACTTCCTCCTTGAAGAATGTTGTACAACTTGGCCTCATAAAGAAGTTGCGGATGCTTTGTTTTGTTATTTTCCTGCAAAGTAAAATAAATGCCAAACGAACACCTCTTAGCAGCCAGTAAAACATTGGTTTAACCCTATTCAAATGCCTCAGATTTCTCTTTGCAATTGAAGCACTTGAACCAAATTTCCAATTTGAAGCAAAATGACTTTCCAGGTAACGGAAATGCAAAAACTGCCAACAGTCACAAAAGCAGTAACAACTCAGTCAGGCATGAGGGTTTCCTTCAACAATTGGCACGACAACGAGTCCATACAGAGTAGAGAAAAAAATTGCCAGTTCAAGCACACAAAAACACATTAAAAAAATAGGCCAAAATTTAAGTAAAGCCACATTTTTAAATTTCCAATTTTAATTTCCACACAAATCGAAAAAATAACAAAAGAACCATGTATAGGTGCATGCAATTTCCAGTCCCTTACAATAAATCATAAACACATAAGCATGCACAAATAGAAATTAAAAAAAAGTTCATTTAACAAATTTAACCAAAAACTCAACAGAAAAGAACGCTTCCGGAACTTACGATCTTCACTGCAACAATCTCAAAAGTATCGATATGCGTAGCTGCAAAACAACAAATTGGCAACAAATTCAGCACAACGAAAAAGAAAAAGGAAAGCATAAAGAGGACTGTATCCATTATTTGAAAAGCTCACCAAGATAGATTTCACCAAATGATCCACTGCCGATCTTCCGGCCAAGCTTGAATTTTCCTCCAACGATCCGTTCCATCAGATCAACTGCTTGAATCCAATCTCAATTATCATCAACCAAATCCAAACTCCTCAGAAACCGTCTTAAGAATAACAAAAGCAATCGATTTTCTTTTATGTAAAAACGAAAGCAACACACGCACAGCGGGGAAGGGTTTGTTGGGTATAGGCGAAAAATGACGAGAGAGAGAAGGCTTTGACGAGTTGTACCTAGCTCACGAGGGCTGGCAAAATGGATGGGAAAGAGGATGAGGAGAGAGGTCGGGGGCGGTATTGTAATTTCACATGTATATGAGTAGGCGCAGTTTTGTGCAGCAATTATTTGTACGGGAAGGTACAACTCTGATGCGTTAGCAGCGCAAGTTGTAAAATAATATTTTATGGTCGGCAGTAACCCATGCATTCCGTATAGTATCGGATACAATAAATACTAGTGCTACCTGATTATATACTCGCGTATATTTTAAATTTTAAATATACATGACGTTCATAACATTTATTTATTTTACCTACAATTACATATATTTTGAATTATTTTAATATTTTTTTGATTTATTATTTGAAATATCATGCTAAGAAATGGAAAGATTAAAGTTGAAGAGTAGAATAAATATATAATCGGAGGAAAAATATAGATAAAAAATGCATAACGCATAATGCATATGAGAGAGAAAAAAAATTGATAAAAACTCGTTGTGCAGTTCTTTTATTTAAATATGATAGATATAGTTTTATATTGGAAAACATGAATGCAATTAAAAAGTACGTATAGTTGGAATGAAATTGTTTGATCTGACTTAATTTTGACTATAAACACTATTTTTTGTGTAGATTTGAATTTTCATAGGGTGAGAATTTGCATTAATATAAAAGTTTGAATTTTTACAATTTTTTTTTCTTAATTTTGAACAAGTTTAATTAGTCATCATATAATATTTTTATTATATTTTCTATACATAATTGAAATTGTTATATAATTTATTGCGTTTAATTTGCAATTATCTTGAAAAGTTAAAGCTAAAAAGAACAAATAAATCAAATTGTTGCCCCAGAATAATTATGGAAACTACCACTATACTAGTAATGGGGATATTGGTAATTACTTGTAAGAAATAATTGTATTGGTTGATTCATGCTCGAGATTTTAATAATAATTAAAGAAATAAAAAATTGTGATTGCTCTGAAAATAATTTCGTTATTTGTTTATTTTTCATTTTTTTATTGGAGTTCTTTAATGTGATTGCCTGCCATACCATATGATCATTTTGCTATTCACTAATAATTTTTATTCTAATTTATAGGTAAATTTCACAGTGGAATTACTTATGCTTAACTTGTATATCAATAAAAGTTAATCGTTGGTTAGCCATTTTCACAAATTTGTGATGCTCTTGAAAACTTGAGGCTTACACATGTTCATCCAAAGTGCATACTTTTTTCTTTATTTTCTAGAAATAAGATACAAATATTAATACATCAATATAATAATAACTACCAAAAAATCGGAAAATCTTCAATAGTCTACTATATAGTAGAAAAATCTTCAAACCTATCATGTACAATAGAAAAACAATTAATTCTACACACTGATAAGAATCAAACTGATGACCTTTTAAGGTCTAGAGAATACAATACTATTTTTATAGTACCATAGATTTTCAATGTGATGTATTTTTAATATGTGAGTCGTGTTTTGAGTGGATTTTAAACTCATTATTCGTTGCAGTATGATCTTACTTGTTCATTTACATAAGGCATTTGTGATCGACTGTGTGATTATATATATTTGTATTTGCACTGAGTTTCGTACATAAATCAAATTTTGTCTCATGAAATAGTTGATTATAGTATATTAATTTTCTTTAAATTTTTGGTTTTGTATTGATTATAATGGAAATACAAGCAAAGTGAAAATTACAGAAATTATTCTAAAATATTGTACAAGAAAAATCGCAATTTATACAATATAGATTAACCCATTTTAAATTATTTTTTTCATTATCATTATATATAAACATAAAAGTGCATATTGATAAACTGAACTGTTCCAAGCCCAATTCATGTTGGTGTCTTATCCATGAGATTTTACTTTTTCAATATGGTTGGTCAAGGAATATTGTCATGAAATAAAATTTCTTAACCTAATTTCGTTCCTGAAATTCAAAATCAGAACTTGGTATTAATTTTTCTTTTTCACAGGGCAAAATTTCAAATCGAAGCACTTCGCCCACCTATTTTCCTTGATGATTCTTTGACTTGTTGCCAAAGACAGCTGCAAAAAATCCCGAAGGCGCATGCCGTATGGTTGAGCATCTAAAGTCATAATTCCATGTAGAAAATTATCAGAAAAATATAACATAACTAGAAAAAATTCATTTTTAATATCACCTGATATTTTTCTTAACATATGTTTTACCATTATTTTAAAGCACTACACATTTACCATTTTCGGAACTCTAATAGAAGAGATATTTTCGTAAAATAAATTATGAAAAAGTGCTCAAAATTAAGGATGGCAAGGGGGTAGGGCGCAGTGGAAATGGGAAGTGCATTTCATGTCCCCATTTCAGGGATGACTTTCCTCCGCATTCCAATTTCTATCGAGTCTCCATCCCAATTGAGATTCCCATTCTCACTCACCTCATTTCTCATTCTCTAGTCCCACGTTATCCTTGACTCTGTAAAATTGATATTTTGTTCATGATTAAACAAAAAATAATCCAACATCCTTCAAAAAAAATTTAAGAACTAGACCAAGATGTTCAAGTGAAGTGATAAGAAATTAGGATGAGTGTAAGACTAGGATTATATATTTAAAATCTCAAATTTAGCCTTAAAATGATATTAAACATTAATTAAAAGTTATATAATAAAAAATGAAGATGTATTTTAATTGATTTGGAGGGAATTCAAGAATGGAGACGAGAATTCCTATCAGGGAAATGGGTAGGGGAATGGGGGTAAATTTTTCCCCTATATATGTAAAAATGGCCCCCCATCTCCATCCCTATCCCCAATGGAGCGAGATCCTAACAAAGATGGAGATTCCCCTCCCTATTGCCGTCCCTACTCAAAATTGGGGAAAATTAGGGGATTAAGTAGAGTTGTCAAACGGGCCACCCGGCCCACGAAACCGTTTAGCCTGGCCCGAGTCGGTTCCGGGCTTATCCGATCCCGGGCTTAGACGAGCCGGGCTTAGGCGGGCCGAAAATTATTTTGGAGCGGTCCGGCCCCTAATCAGCCCTTTTAATAATGGGGCCGGGCCTAAACGGTTTCAGACTAAATGATTTCGAGCTAAACGGGCCTTAAACGGGCTAAACGGTTCCAGACTAAATGGGTCTCAAACGGGCTAAACGAGTTAAACGAGTTGAGAGTTTTTTTTTATATATTTTTTTAATGTAATCATTGATGTAATTGTAATAAAGAATGAGAAATAAGCTATTTTGCACTTATTTAGCTTAAAGAACTCTTAAAAATGTAAAAAGAAATACCATAAATTTTATATACAACATATTTTAGTAACATGACATAAATTTAAATAATTTAAAATAATTTGTTTTAAAGTATTAACATAATATAATATTTTAAAGTATTATTTTAGTTGTATTTTTTAGAAATATAATATTTTCATGAAACACTTAAATAATATTACGTTTTGAAAGTTTTATGTAGTAAAATATTTTTTAAATACTAAAATTAAATTAAATGATTTAACAAACATAGAAAAAATATATATAATTATAGATTTAAGAAAAATACCACTTTTGTAAGTGGTGAGAGATTAATTTGAATGAAAATAGTAGCATAATTACATAATTAAATATCAACAAATTACTTTATTAAAAAAATTACTAATTTATTACACAATATTTTTTTAATTTTTATTTAATTTAATTTTATTTGATTAATTTTTTACTTTTTTAGTTTTATATTGTTTTCTTTTTTTTATTTTTATTTTAACTGGTTCGTTAACCAGTACCGGTACCGGTTTCGATCCCGGGCTGGCAGGGCGGGGCGGGCCGGTCCCGTGCCCAAAATATTGGGCCCGGGATGAATCTATAGACCGGCCGGTTTTAACCGGCCGTCTATGAACAGTGAACGGGCCGGGCCGAGTTGGGCCGGGCGGCCCGGCCCGTTTTGACACCTCTAGGATTAAGGCTCAATTATAGCAATCAAGCTTTTCCCCTTTTAATTTTTCAATAGTTATCAAAGAAACACGAAGGATAAGCAGAATTTTCCATGCTCAACTATACTGCTGGAAGATTTTTTTCAGTATTGGTGGTTATTTCATGATTATCCTTTGCAATTCTTTGCTAAGTACTGAGAAATTAAAAGGGCAAAAAATTTTGTTGCTATAAATGAGTCATAAGCCCAAAATTTCCCCCAAATTTGAGCCATTTTGTCAACTTATTTGACTCAAATACCTCTTTTGTTAAAGTTCGCAACATACTGGTACTAAATTTGCAACTCTCCAAAACAATAATATTATATACGTCGGGAAAGATATTTTGTGATATTAAAGTGAATTTCTTAACCTAAATATAACATAATATGGCATAATGCGCATAATATGGTATAATATGCGTAATATTGACATGCCTCATGATATTATTGGGCTTATTGAGTCCGGCCCAACAGCCTTACTGAATAAAAGAAAATTCACATCCAAAAAGCCTCTATGGCCCAATATCGCCCTCAACCCCGCAAAGACTGGGTACTGTCTAGGACTCACTGGATCAGGACATGCGGCGGGATCGATTAGCATCATGCGAACCTGATACGATGGGTTCCATTAACTTCCCAACATGTACACACCCTAGTCACGATGATGAAAGGTTTCAAAATTGATAATTTCTTAACCTTCTAATATCTGGAGTTACTCCATTATTTTAGTGTTGAGATATAGCAATAATATTATAATATAACATTATATATACAATAACTTTAATATATAACAAATATGATATAATATGTTATCTTATTCAATATACCGTTAAATTATCATGATATGATACTATGTTATATAATGTCATGATACTATCATCATGGCATGCTTAAAAAGAGAAAAAAAACAAAAAAGGGACAAAACTAAACTATATACGTATATGTGTATATGTATATACATGCATACATTACCAACTATTGTGGTTATCCTTTTGCCTCGATGATTTTCATGAATTAATATTTTCACAAACCAAAAAGAAGAGGGAAACGGGTAAACGACTAATAGCATTTGATCAATAAACCTGCTCTTAGATATCTCTTTTTTTGGATGCTTGACGGGTACATCCATATCTATATATATATATATATATTTTTTTTTTTTAAAAAGTGTTTTTTATTTAGGGAAATTGAGTAGTAATAAAAGTTAAGAGTGTAGGAACTAAGAGTCAAAATGTTAAAAATTTGGGATAATTATCTCGATACCTCCTGAGATTTGGATAAATACATTCCTTGAGATTTGAATAATACCTTTACATGATCTCTTGAAAATTTTGAAATATTATGAATAGATCCCCTGAACAAAGGGATGTAATTGTAATTATGTGTAATCTCAAGGGGCATAATTGTAATTATACATAAGATGAATGGATAGGTAGGGGTGTTATGGTAGGTATTTAAATCTTGAGAAATGTTTTAGTAATTATGTTAAACCTTGAGGAGGGGGATATGGAGTTAATTATACCAAAAAAATGATGGGAGTTTGCCAAATAAGTGATTTTTTTATAGTGTTAGCAAATTCATTTGATGAAAAAGTAGAAACGAAATCTAAAAACACTTTGTCAAGTGTTTTTACACTTTGACTAATTTTAAGTTAAAATAATTTTTCCACAATCTGTCTTTTAGTGGCATAGATAAAGCATCAGTCTTTTAGTGAAGGTTTGTTTCAAATTTTATTCGTAACTTATCTCTTAACAGCAACTCACTCTAATAATCACTTATAACCTATTATAAAGTCACAATCTGCCAATAACCCTTTGTATTAAATTATATATTTAATTATTAAATATGCATTATACTTTAATATATATTAAATTATATTAATTAATTAATGCACAGGAATCGGGTTTACACCCGATTGCTAATTTCAATAAACCCTTTGATCTCACTTATTATTCTCTCATTTATAGCCCAGAGGGTTAATAACACTTTTCGTCCTATATGTTTGCCACTTTTCGATTTTGGTCCTGTAAGTTTTGAATTTTGAATTTTCGTCCTATAACTTTCCAAAAATTCGCATTTTTGGTCCTGTGCCACCGGAATCCCACTTGGCACGCCGGAAATCCCACGTGGCACGCCTGACAGGTGTTTTTTCCGACGGCCACGTGTTTTTTCCGACGTGCCACATAGGATTTCCGGTATGCCAAGTGGGATTCCGGTGGTACAGGATCAAAAATGCGAATTTTTGGAAAGTTATAGGACGAAAATTTAAAATTCAAAACTTGCAGGACCAAAATCGAAAAGTGACAAACATACAGGACGAAAAGTGTTATTTTCCCATAGCCCAGATATTATATACCCCTATGAAGAAACATCACATAAATCGAATTAAAATAAAAGAAAACAAGACAGTATTCACAAGCAAAAACTCGTGGGAACAGTGACTCTCCGAGTCACTTACTAAACTAAACAACAAAGACCTCAAAATTAAAAAGTGATAATTACCTCAACCCTCTTCACCTATGAATTAATTACTATAGGTTTACATAAATTAAACCAATTACATAGAAACAAATTCTATATAAATTATTACATACCTTTGCAACGAAAAAAATAAAAACAATCGAAGACATGCTTCATTCACTAGTACTTAATTACAAACATATAATAGTAAAACATACCTCGAATTTTCACAAATTAAATGCCTTTACAGACCAATGTAATTTGTGCTTAACAACTTCACAATTTCTTATGAGTGGCCAAATTTCGTGCTTCAATACATGCCTATTGATAGGCAATTGTTACTTCTTTATTAATTCATATTGAATTAGTACAACTTGTATTAATTTATCTTGAATTCATACAAGTTTTATTAATTCATCTTTGAATTAATATGATTTCTATTAATTCATCTTGAATTCGTGTCAATTGTATTAACTCCCAAGCAAAATAATGAAGGCTTAAAAAGTACTTATATCTTCTTCATGGAACTAATACAAACATGAGATCCACTTAATTCATTTTATGATCTCCCCTTCGCACAGGATGAACTCATATCATGGGCATACTTGATTTGAATGTCTACACACTTTCACACTAGCAAAACAACTTGTGCGACTAGCGTGCTTCGAGAGCCTTAGAAGCAAAAGATCAAAAGGTTTCCAATCAAATTTTAAATTCCTGTAGCGAAAACATCTATAATGTAATCAGTCATGCAAAGTTTCCCTCACTTAACTTTGCAGACAAATAAAACACATTTATTTCCACAAAATAACATAGTAGCATAACGTCAAACATGTAATTATGGCATGTTTCTATCAAAATAACATATGCATCACGGCATGCTTTCTTTAGATAGTCATTCTCATAAAAAGTTGACCCTATATATATATATATACATATGCACATATTAATAATAGATTGAGATTTTTGTAAAAAAAATTAATTATACTTAATATATTTCGTTTTAGGCTTTTACTTTTTAGTTGAAGCCGACCCCTAGGCCCTAGGTATACATAAAAAAAATTGGTTGACTGTTTAGTAGAGATTAAATTTTCCAATTGTGTGGTCACGAGTACAAAACCCGACCGTGCATACTTATTCGTGTTTCCCTTCTTTCCTTCTAATTCTAGAAGATAAATGACTTGGTCAAAATATTTCCCAAACAAAAATTTTCAATTTCAATAATTTTAACTTCCTCATATCAAAGTAGTGATTTCCAATAAATTGGAACAAGCCATCGTCCTTTGGATGCAATGGCACGGCCTCCACCATTGCATAGTGGAGGTGCAAGGTTCTAGTCCCACCGACAGCGTGTGGGTGTTTATCTACCGTATGGTAGTCTTTGTCCACCAAAATGGTGGTTTAAATTATTTGGATTGTGTTTAGTCATATATTTGATCTTTAAAATGTACTCTTACAATGATATTGATGTAGAGTTGAATGTAATCGCTTCTCTCAAAAAAAAATAAAAATAAATTGGAACAAAATCAATTGATTAAAAAATAGAGTAAATTGCATTAAACCCCCCAACCTCTGGGGTCCAGTGCACTTGACTCCCTAAACTTTTCAAATGTGCGGTTAATCCCCCAATGATTGAAAAACGTGAGTTTTGCCCCCTTTGTAAAATTCCGTTAGAATATTGGGGGAATATTCCATTTTTCTACAACTAAACCACCAACAATTTAACGGAATATTCTAACGGAGTTTGTGAAATGGGGCAAAATGCACGTTTTTCAATCGTTAGAAGGTTAACCGCACATTTGAAAAGTTTAGGGAGTGAAGTGCACTGGACCCCAAAAATTGGGGGTTTAATGCAATTTACTCTAAAAAATAATATGAATAACCATAAATGTTAGGCATAATAAGTATATCAATACACCATTAAAAAACATGCAATCACCATCGATTATATTATATATACATAAACACATTTATGTGTATATTAAAAAAGTGATTAAACACATTATTTAATGATTAATTGAAGAAAACTAATTCATTTGATTTTAATCATGTATCCCATTCCAGAGACAATATATATAATATAAAAAATTAAGCATCCAGCTCTGATACCAATATAGGTTTACATAAATTCAACCAATAAATCACATAGAAATAAATTTTATGTAAGTTATTATATACCTTTGCAGTGGAAACAATAAAATCAACGGATCACATGCATAACTCATTAATACTTGATCGTAAAAATACATTACTAGAATATACATCAAACTTTTAAATGTTAAATGGCTCTA
This sequence comes from Handroanthus guayacan, assembly GCA_014898755.1. Taxonomy (NCBI): domain Eukaryota; kingdom Viridiplantae; phylum Streptophyta; class Magnoliopsida; order Lamiales; family Bignoniaceae; genus Handroanthus; species Handroanthus guayacan. The sequence goes on from JACFYI010001012.1 coordinate 1,503,591, forward strand.
CAGATAAATGTAAGTCGTCGCAAATCCTTATGAGTGGTTATGTTTAACACTTCAGTACATGCCTATTTATAGGCACTTGATATCACTTTATATTTCATCTTGAATTAGTATAACTTGAATAATTAATTCAATACCACTTATATTAATTCATCTTTGATTTAATATGACATGTATAATTCATCTTGAATTAACGCCACTTGTATTATCTCTCGAGTAATGGAGAACTAAGTAATTACTTATAACTTCTTCATTGAATTAATACAACTATGGAATTCATTTAATTCATTTCATCAATTACAAAAAACATTTATTCTCAATGGAAAAATTATAATAACATCCCATATTGCTAATTCAACCGACAAAAAACTTAACAAAATTACATGCCTGTATAACATTCCAAGTAATTAAACCCCCTGAACTAATAACAACGTAGATTGCTATTATAATTTTTCAAATAACAAATAGTACTTTTGTAATTAGCTCAAACTCCAAGAAGGGTTGAGGTTATTATCCCAAATCACAAAGGGTACGTTTGTAATTAGACCAAACTTGAAGGAGTTTTTGAGGTAATTATCCGAATTGCTGAAGTTCTTGCTCTACTATATATAGAAGGAAATGGTAGCAAGGACATATCTCAGCAATATTGTTTAATAATCTACATTTTCATTAGAAGTGTGTGTATTAATCCAAAGGGATGGCTTCATTGACTTGTAACTTGTAAGCTGATGGTCTAAGTGGCATTCAAGGCCGGTGGAGATGTGTTCCATCGCCTTTTTACTAACAATCCTCACCACTTGGCCAAAATTACCCCTGCAAAATTTCAAGCTGGTGATTTGCATCATGGAGACTATGGAACCAACGGCTCTGTTGTTGAATGGAAATTCACCGTCGGTAATCTTATCGAGTACATATTTCCCTTTTTTTTTCCATTTAATTACTTGAATGATCAACTTATTCACAAATAAAGTTTGTTATCTACTAATTTTTATAGAAAGGGAAAATAGTTCTTCATCTTATGTCCATCCTCCAATTAGAACTTAATTATTGGACAGTAAATTTACTCCCTCATATTTTAGTTTTTAGATCGTTTTTTAGTATATGAATACGCACTACAAAGGATTGCTGACACAAAGGTGAATTATGAATGTAATAAAACCCCTCACTAATATGGTTCAATGATGCATGATGTTTCATTGCAAATACGTTAATATATATTTTGTCATGATTAATTCTATTGTGGAACTAAAATTTGTTATAGAACTAACTTTTCTAATGAATTTTTCATATGCTACCATTTTTTATTTTTATTTTTAGAGAAGCGATTACATTCAATTATACATCAATATCATTACAAAAATACATTTTGAAGACCATATATATGACTAAATAAAATTTAAATAATTCGAACCACCATTTGGTGGACAAAGACTACCATACGGTAGATAAACAACCACACGTTGTTGATGGGACTCGAACCTTGCACCTCGACTGTGAAAATTTGTGCTCGATAGGATTATATGAGACATAATTTATGAATCATATAATATATTTAAAAATTATTTTCAGATGGTAAGGAGCATATTGCAAAAGCAATTATTCAAGATATAAACGAGGACAGAAAGCAAATCGCGTACAAGATGATCCAAGGAGATTTGCTGGGGTTGTACAGCAACATACTCTTTACCTTCCACGTGGAGACCAAAGGTGGGTCGACTACATCACATGGACCATGGAGTACCAGCTCCTCAATGCAGACAATCCCCATCCAATTTACCTCTTGAAATTCGTCATTGAATTCATTAAAGACATCGAGGCTCATATTTATGGATAATATATTTGGGATTATGACTTCAACCACTGATGCTTTCTTATTGATTGTAATTCTCTATCAAATGAAGTTAAAGAAGAAAAAGATTATTAAATAAAATAAAATGAGTGGTTGATCGATGGTGCTACAAATTAAATAATGAATATGTATTTTAATTTGGAACTGAATAAAATTTGTTTGACTTATTTTTTTCTTGTGCCCTCTAATATTAAATATATTATTGTATATTGTTGTGGGATTTAGGATTTTGATGAGAGAAAAGGAAATAAAAGAAGTTTTGAAGTAAAAGGTATTATACTATTTAAAAAATCAATGAATGCATCCGATCCTTATATTAATACATCAAAAACATTTGAAGATTAACATTAAAGTTAACTAATAATTTTTAATTAGCAGCCTTATATTAATACATCAGATTAAAAACATTTGAAGATTAATATTAAAGTTATCTAATAATTTTTAGCATTTTTCTCAGTAACTTCAATGCCAAACATAAGGTATCCTTTGTTCATGTTCTGATCCTTACATTAATTCTTCGTTTATATAAGGTGTTCGTTTATATCCACGATCACAAAAACAATTTACAGCGAGTTTGTGAAAGGGGACTGAACCACACCAATTAGACAATTTTGCCCACCTAGCAAGATTATTAGCTTCATAGTAGCATACATGTCAAACATGTAATTATGACATGTTTCTATCAAAATAACATATACATCATGACATGCTCTCTTTGGATAGTCATTTTCATAAAAAGTTGACCCTACATATATATATATATATATGCACATATTAATAATAGATTGAGATTTTTGTAAAAAAATTAATTATACTTAATATATTTCTTTATAGGCTTTTACTTTTTAGTTGAAGCCAACCCTTAAGTATACATAAAAAAATTGAATTTTCCAATTGTGTGGTCACGAGTACAAAACCCAACCGTGCATACTTATTCGTGTTTCCTTTCTTTCCTTTTAATTCTAGAAGATAAATGACATGGTCAAAATATTTCCCAAACAAAAATTTTCAATTTCAATAATTTTAACTTCGTCATATTAAAGTAGTGATTTCCAATAAATTGGAACAAAATCAATTGATTAAAAAATAATACGAATAACCATAAATGTTAGTCATAATAAATATATCAATACACCATTAAAGTCCTTGAAGTCCTTTTGCTTTGTCTTTTTTTTTGGGGGCGGGGGGTTTCACCTTTTCCACTCCACTTTTGAAATCTATCATGCTTGTGTTTGGAACCCAAAATTGCATGCATATACAATGGTTTCAACTTCAGAAGCCAACAAATATTCTTTTTTCCAGCTTGAGGTGTGGCATAGCATCCTCAAATATTCTAATATTTTCATTTTGTGTAAGATGGATTTTCATATATTCCCAATTGAAAGGTAAAGAGTATACCACTAAATGAACTTGCTCCTCATCCATAAGGATGTGGCATGCATCATTCAGCTCACTTATCATGTTTGACATTTGTCTTAAATGTAGCTTCATTGCTTGACCTTGAGATATTTTATAGGAATCAAAACTCGCAATAAGCTGGTGAAGCTTTGCTGTGGATATATCGCCAAGGCAAGTCTTTAATGCTTCCTACATTTCCCAATTATGTTAAAATCCATGAACTCATGCATTACATCATTTTCCATCTACTAAGCAATGTAATACGAGTCAATCAGTTCATTTTCTTCCAAGCAACATATACCTCTTTGTCCCTTCTATGCTGGGCACTATTGCTCTCTTCAGGCTTTTCCAAAACTTAGTTAAGTGCTTCTAGTTCCTCTTGCTCTTTGAGCACATTCTGGATTTGTATAGTCCGAATTTCATAATTATCGCCGTTAAGCTTCTTACCCTTTTTAAGCTTGGCAACAATACACTTTGCTATGGAAGCAATTTATTGAACATTTAGTTCTACAAGAACAAAGATTTTGACCCACATCATTAACACACAAAAGTTCATGCACAAACCGTGTCACAATTAATCATGCCAACTGATATCTTCTCACAAGGTTTAGAACCAAAATGTCACATTGTTTTTTATCACATTCTAAATTCTCATAGTGAAAACATCTATAATATAATCAATCATGGAAAGTTTCTCTTATTTAATTTTGTATACAAATAAAACATATTTATTTGCACGAAATATCATACTAGGATATATGTAAAACATGTAATTATGACATGTATCTATCAAAATAATACACACATGACATGCTTTCTTAGATAGTCATTCTCATAAAAAGTTCATCCAATATATATGCACACATGAATAAAAGATTGAGATTTTTGTAAAACAAATTAATGATACTTAATATTTTCTTCTTCTTCTTCTTCTTCTTCTTCTTCTTCTTCTTCTTCTTCTTCTTAAAAAGGCTACCAACCAATAAGTATATATAAAAAATAGCTAACTTATAGAGATTCAATTTCCCAATTAGGTGGTCATGGATGCAGAACACAATGCATACTTGTGTTTTTCTTTTTTCCTTTTAATTCTAGAAGATAAATGGTCAAAATATTTCCCAAACAAATATTTTCAATTTTAATAACTTTTACTTCCTTGTATTGAAGTACTGCTTTATAATAAATTGGAACAAAATAAGTTGGTCAATAAATAATACGAATAACCATAAATGTTAGTCATAATAAGTATATCAATATACCACTAAAAACATGCAATCGTCCTGTATTTTAGTATACATAAAACACATGTATGTATATATTAACCAAGTGATTGAACAAATTATTTAATGATTTATTGAAGAAAACAAATTCATTTGATTTTAATATCATGTATCACATTCCAGAGGCAATATATATTAGAAATTAATCCTCTGGCTCTGATATCAATGTAGGTTTACATAAAACTCAACCAATCAATTACATATGAATAAACTCTATGTGAATTATTACGTACCTTTGCACTAGAAAAAAGTTACAACTAAACACATGCTTGTGTTTAATTCATTGATATTTGATTATATAGATATATTATTAGAACATACATCAAAATTTTACATGTTAAATAGCTCTGCAGATAAATGTAATTTGTGCTTAACAATTTCACAAATTCTTATGAGTGGCTTTCTTTCAGACTTCGATACATGCCTATTTATAGGCACTTGATACCACTTTATTAGTTCATCTTGAATTAGTGTAACTTATATTAATTCATCATGAATCAATGCCACTTATATTAATTCGTCTTTAAAATAATATGACTTTTAACGCCACTTGTATATATTATCTCCCGAGTGAATTAATGGAGAACTAAGAAGTACTCATAATTTCTTCATGGAATTAATACAATTATGGAATTCATTTATTTGATTTCATCAATTACAAAAAACATTTCTTGTCAATTGAAAAATTATAATAACATCCCATACCGCTATTTTAACGGACAAAAAACTAAAAAAAAAATTTATATGCATGTTTAACATTACAAGTAATTAAACTTGCTAAACAAATAACAACATAGACTGTTATTGTAATTTTTCAAATAACATATGGTACGTTTGTTATTAGGTCAAACCCCAAGAAGTGTTGAGATAATTATCCCAAATCACAAAGGGTACGTTTGTAATTAGACCAAACTTGAAGGAGTTTTGAGGTAATTATCCCAATTGCTAAAGTTCTTGCTCTACTATATATAGAAGGAAATGGTAGCAAGGACATATCTCAGCAATATTGTTTAATAATCTACATTTTCATTAGGAAGTGTGTGTAATAATCAGAAGGGATGGCTTCATTGACTTGTAAGCTGATGGTCCAAGTAGCATTCAAGGCCGGTGGAGATGTGTTCCATCGCCTTTTTACGAAGAATCCTCACCACTTGGCCAAAATTACCCCTGCAAAAATTCAAGCTTGTGATTTGCATCATGGAGCCTATGGAACTAATGGCTCTGTCGTTGAATGGAAATTCACCGTCGGTAAGCTTATCGAGTATATATTTCTTTTATTTTTATTTAATTACTTGAACAATCAACTTATCCACAAATTAAGTTTGTTATCTACTAATTTTTATAGAAAGGGCTTAAAGTGGAGAATTCGGAAAAATAGCAATATTAGTTCTTCATCTCATGTCCATCTTCCAATTAGAACATAGTAAATTTACTCGCTCCCTCCTCTTCACACACTACAAAGGATAGTTAACAGAAAGGTTAATTATGAATTTAACAAAACTTGTTACTAATATGGTTCAAGGATGCATGTTGTTTCGTTACGATGAATATATTAATATATATTTTTTCACTATTAATTGTATTGTGATAGCAAAATTTGTCATAGAACTAACTTTTCTAATGAAATTTTCATGTGCTATCGTTCATATATATATATATATATATATGTATGTATTATTTTATCTTTTTAATCTCTTGGTATTTCGCTATAAATTCAGCGCTAAATGCGAATGTTCTCGTACTATTCATGCAGTCTCACGATGCTCATGTGAAAATTAGTGGGAGAAATTAAAATCTTATATATAGATAAACAAATCCATGTTTATCTAGTTATATAGATATATGGTTTATATTTAGTATCATGTGATGTGGCGCCATTTCACTATATTAACGGATAATTTGTGTTGGATAGGATTAGATAATACATAATTTAAGAACCATACAATATATTTAAAAATTGCTTTCAGATGGGAAAGAGCATATTGGAAAAGCAATTATTATGGTTCAATGATGCATGATGTTTCATTGCAAATACGTTAATATATATTTTGTCATGATTAATTCTATTGTGGAACTAAAATTTGTTATAGAACTAACTTTTCTAATGAATTTTTCATATGCTACCATTTTTTATTTTTATTTTTAGAGAAGCGATTACATTCAATTATACATCAATATCATTACAAAAATACATTTTGAAGACCATATATATGACTAAATAAAATTTAAATAATTCGAACCACCATTTGGTGGACAAAGACTACCATACGGTAGATAAACAACCACACGTTGTTGATGGGACTCGAACCTTGCACCTCGACTGTGAAAATTTGTGCTCGATAGGATTATATGAGACATAATTTATGAATCATATAATATATTTAAAAATTATTTTCAGATGGTAAGGAGCATATTGCAAAAGCAATTATTCAAGATATAAACGAGGAGAGAAAGCAAATCGCATACAAGATGATCCAAGGAGATTTGCTGGAGTTGTACAGCAACATACTCTTTGCCTTCCGCGTGGAGACCAAAGGGGGGGTCGACTACATCACATGGACCATGGAGTACCAGCTCCTCAATGCAGACAATCCCCACCCAATTTCACTCTTGAAATTCATCATTGAATTTATTAAAGACATTGAGGCTCATATCTTTGGATAATTTCTTGGGGATTATGATTTCAACCACTGCTGTTTTCTTATTGATTGTAATTCTCTATCAAATGAAGTTAAAGAAGAAAAGGATTATAAAATAAAATAAAATTAGTGGTTGATCGATGGTGCTACAAATTAAATAATGACTATGTATTTTAATTTGGAATTGAATAAAATTTATTTGACTTATTTTTTTTTCTTGTGCCCTCTATTATTAAATATATTGTTGTATGTTGTTGTGGGATTTAGGAATCTGATGAGAGAAAAAGAAATAAAAGAAGTTTTCAAGTAAATGGTGTGATCAAACTGTTTTAAAGATTAATCAATGAACACATCTGATTCTTATATTAGTACATCTCATGAATAATATTTGAAAATTTACATTAGAGTTAACTAATAATTTTAGCATTTTTCTTGGTAAATTCAGTGCCAAACATAATGTATCCTTTATTCATGGCTCCAATGCTATTAAAAAGAGATAGACTAAAATGAATCGAATGTTGCCATGGAATAATTATGGAAATTACCATTAAGAAAAATGGCCCTACACATGGGTAAAAATTGAACCATGATCTCTGAGATTATGAGATCCATTTTGTTATTTAGACAATGACCTGATTGGCACCATCATACTATTAATGAATAGGGTAGGGAGTAATTACTCACAAAGACAATTGAATTGATTGATCCATGGTCAACACTAATATGATTTATAAAAAATTGGAAAAATTGTGATTGCTCTCGAAGTAGTTTTTTTTTTCTTTGTTTTTATCTTTATTTTTTCATTTTCTCATTGAAGTTCGTTAATGTGATTGCTTGCCATACCAAGATCATTGTGCTATTTATCAATAATTTTTCTAATTTATAGGTAAGTTTCACATTGGAATTGTTAAAGCTTAACTTGTATATCAATAAAAGACTCCGTTGGTTAGCCATTTTCACAATTTTGCGGTGCTCTTGAAATTGAAGCTGACATATGTTTAACCCTAAGGGTACTATTTATTTAATTTTATTTTTTTAAGAAACAATTACAATATTTAATTAATGTAGATCGAAAAACCTACTATATAGTAGAAAAAATTTAAATTTATCATACGATAGAAAAAGAGTTCCATACATTGGTGAGAATCAAACTTATGACTTTTAGGATCAAGAGAATACAGCACAATTTTTATATTACTACAGATTTTCGATGCAAGTTTTTGGCATGTGAATCTTCATGTTTACTTTTTCGTTCATATAGTTTGTGACCGATTGTGTAATTGTATTCGTATGTGCACATGAGTTTTCTATCTAAATACATGAATCAAATTTTGTTTCATGAAATAGAGGATTATAATATAATAATTTGAATAGATTTTTGGTTTTGTGTTAATTATAATGGAAATACAGGCACTTGTAGACTGCAGAAATCATTTTAAAAAATTATGCAAGATTATGTCGAAATTGTACAATATAGATTGACCCATTTAAGTTATTCTTTACTATCACTATAAACATATAGAAGTGAAAATTAATAAATTGAACTGGTCGAAGTCCAATTTATGTTGGAGACTTACCAATCAGATTTTACTTTTAATATGCCTTGTCAAGGAATTTTGTTGCGAAACAAAATCTTTTAACCTAATTTTTTCCCTGAAATTCAAAATTAGAACATGAAATTAATGTTTTTTCACATGATAAAGTATCAAATCGGAACACTTTATCTACCTGTTTTCCTTGATGATGCATTGACTTTATGGAAAATATAGCTACAAAGAATCCCGAAGCTGATTAGAGGAGAAATTCGCATATAGTTGAGGATCGAAAGACATAATTCCATGTGGTATATTATGAGATAAATATAACATAGCATAATACGGTACTTTTTTTTTTTTTTTTTTTTTTTTTTTTGAGATTACAGGGATGTGGAATAAGGAGTGGGATTATTACCACTTGAACAAAAGGTTGATGCTCATAGTATAATATGGTATAGTATGTATAATATTGAGGGTAAAATATGGTATAATATGTATAATATTGAGGGTAAAATATGGTATAATATGTATAATATTGAGGGTGAAATACTTATGACCCAGCTTTATATTATTATAAAGGGGAAGATAGTTCCCTATATTTTTTAATTGTAAAATATCCCCCTTTATTTTGAAATAATCAAGTTATAAAGTTGAAATTACTATTTCATAGAGATATTTTTGAACTATAGAATATGTTTAGTGTTAATATAAGGGATCTTAGAATTAGAAAAATATAAAAGATGACCTCCCCTTTTACAATTAATATGGGGGGAGCCCCCTTTATAATTTATTTTACCCATAACATTGATGAGCCTTATAATATCATCGAACTTAGGCCTGTCAATGGGTAGGGTCTTACCCTACCCATATCCATACCCTAAAATAC
>JACFYI010001012.1:1549548-1569920 GCA_014898755.1 Handroanthus guayacan
TAGTCGCATTGGTCACAGGCACAGCTAAAGAAATGGGAGTGTCGCTCAAAATGGCAAAGAAAGTGGCGGAGGCAGAGAGATTTATGACGAAAGGCACAATATACTGCCAAATCAACAGAAGCTTAAGCCACTTCTTGAGCTGGGACGTGTTTGTTTGAGGCGTTGATTTGATTGCTTGGTCCCATATGATCGCGCCTCTGCGCATCAGGGCGTTTGTCGCCCCCCAAACGAGGCCTACTGCCACCATCTTCTCTACGTCTCTTCCCACCATCCCTTTACAAAAGAAATTTGTTCATGCAAATATAAACCTTCCGCCAAATTTCCAGTTTATTCCTGATTCGGAGTTGCTGCTTCACTTGTGGCAAATAGATGGGTCGGGTCAATTTTGGTGGATAGGAGCGACTTAGATTACAAAACAGGTCTGAGTTTTTCTTATTCGGATCTAAAGGCAGTTGGATCACAATAGATCGCGTCGACTCTGTCCACCGGTGTTGAGGATATCTGCAACAGCTTTAAAAAGGCATCCTCTAACATGCTAAGGGCTATGTTGGAACTTGGAAGGTTAGGATTTATTAATGCATCACTCCCTTTTTTCATGAAGTTTTGCTAAGGTTGTAAATGAGTTGAGCTCTAGTCGATTTCGAAAAAATTTTTAACTCAAACTCAAACTCGAACTCGAGTAAAAACTATTGAGCTTGATTTTGAACTCAATAAGCTTGTAAAGTTAAGTTCAAGCTAGAATTCAAACAAAAATTTTATAGAGCTCGAGCTTGAGTCCAAGCTACTCATGAAAAATAATATTTCAATAAAATTTTATTATAAATTAACTATATCTCCGTTATACATTGTCGATTAATTAACATATAGTGAAAATTATTTTTATTATATTGTGTGATAATAACTACTAATAATATGATTATTTTATATTTTATTTCAAAAAATATATTAATTGAATATTTGTGTAAATATATAACCATTATTAAATGTTGCTTCACTAATAATATTATTACTAAAATTAAATATTTAAAAATTATAAAAATCAAAGACTCACAAGCTAACTCATGAGCTTGTGAACATCTATATTAGAGCTCAAACTTGATTAAATCTTGCATTCCTAATATTGCCATATGGTATTTATTCTGTTGTTTTGGTGCTTCTTCTTCTTCTTCTTTTTCTTCTTCTTCTTCTTTTTCTTCTTCTTTTTAACTAGGTTAAGAGTTTTATTTAAACCATACTTTTTACCTAATGTATATGGACACATTCATAATTTTAAAAAAATTAATAAGGGGTTAGATATTCTCAATAAAAAAGTCTGATAAAAAATTCAAAATTTGAAATTGATGTGCATCCAGCATTTGCACCAATAAAAATTTTGTAAATTTTTTTCATCCATAGCAATCCTACCCAGAGAAGACATCATTAAGCATCAGGATTTTTGTTTTTATTTTTATTTATTATTTTTGGTCACGGGAACCTTTCAATATTTCAAGCAGGATACAAGTTATGTTTGTGACGAAAATTATGAAAATTGTTGAAAGATTAATCATAGTTAGTAAAAACGTATGTTGTACGCATATTAATACTTTTTCATATGTATTTTTTTTTTAAAAAAAGTTAGTTCCCATGTTCAACTCAATTATATGGAAAAACAAGTGTATTTTATGTTACAAGCACATGTTTGGCGTGTACATATGTAGGTATGCGTACGTAGCTGTAATATATATATATATTCTAATTTTAAAAATTATTATACACGCTTTTTTTGTAATTTCCTATACATTCCAACTACTCATCCAATACTTTAAAAAAATATAATAATAATAAAAAATTATAAACTTTTCAATTCTCAAAACACCCACAAATATGGGATAAATACCAAAATTAAACAATCAATCTTTCAAAAGTCAAAATATTTTTTAAAGATTTGCATTAATCAATGCATTTCATTTTAAAAAAATATATATATATCAATGAGGGTTTTTTTTTTTTTTCCTTTTTTGTTGGTTTAAGTAACTCTACTAATGAATTAGTTGTTCATAATTTTCTATTTCAATTCTCATGTTATCATTCATGTAAGACTACAAAAATATGTATTAATATATTTTATATATTTATAAAGCCATATATTTTGAAGGAAAATATGTTTCGTGTGAGAGAACTTATTCATAAAAGACTAAAATATTTACCGTATTTCTTATAGCTTGCTTTTTTAAATTATTCGTAATATACACATATTTTTTACGTGTTATAATTTAAACAAATTCGTAACTTTTGCTGAATAATTCAACATATTTTCTATAAAAAAATATATATTATATTCATACATAATATGTACTGTAATTTTTTCGTCTCCTTTTTCACTAATTATGAGATTAATAATGTACGTAACTTACCTATTCTTGAAAATCGCGCATAGAGATCCATTTGCAGTTATCGAAAAATTATATCCGAATAGATACAAATACAATTCACAAAAAAGTTATTACCGGACAAAAGTATTTGTCCGAGAATGTGCTATCGTAACGAACATTTTGTATTAGCAGTACTCGTATAAAAAGTCACATCTTTTTTGTACAGACACATGTCATTTCATATGTACGTAATATTCTTTCATGTTATTCACTGTGACTCATATCTAATTTGGATCCTTCTTAGTGTGGGCTTTGTAATGATGTCCGAACCTTTATTTATTCTCCGGACATAAGCCAAGCAAGCAAAGTTGCTCCACCTCCACCGATGTGATTCACCTACTAACCTTTCAGTCAATTTAGGGACCTACCCTTGGAAAGACACCTTGTCTGGGTTTCTAAGCTCGTGGCTTATGTTCATTTCCAACAAATTTTTTAAAATTCGATATTCTTACTGATTAATGATATTATAAATATATTTAGGCCACGTTTGATTCTAAATTTTAAGAATTTCAAAAGTTAATTCCCTGTTTGATAAGATATACTTGGCAAGAATCTTAAGATGTGTATTTATATTTTTGACCCTATAACACATATCTCAAATGTCAATAATTGAGTAAAATATATAGTCTCATGTTTGATATAGAATAATATGTGAAAAATTGCTTACTTCCCTATTCCTTGCCAAGTACATTGAATAATGAAATGTGGAGGGTAAAAATTTGGATGCCTTGGAATCTTAGTATCTAGAATAATACATTTGTAATGAATGGATTGGCATGGAGGCGCGAAAATTTGGATGCCTTGGCGTCTTAGTTTCTGGACTTTTTTGGGAATTGACAATGTAAGATAAGGGGTAAAAACGTAATTGTTTTAGCCAAATGTCTTAGTCTCCTCTTTTGGATTATCAATATCTACTTCCAAGCCCATTACTCTAAGTTACCTTAGTCCAGTGAACAGTACAGGCCATAGGAGATTATGCGAGTTAGCCTGCTACATTAATACGCCCAATCAAACAATGTATTAATATGGATTAGATGATTTTCTCTCACTTAACCAGCGAATCAAACGTGGCCTTAATATATATAATATACACTTTGTTACAAATAATATAAAAAATTCAAAATAATAAGAATAAAGTTTTTTTAATTATTTAGTATAATTTTTTCATGGATTTTGTATTTCATCAAATATTGACATATTAATTAAAATAATTATATTTAATTATACAATTAAACAGAAGTTACAAAAAGTTGAAAACCAGTTGACGTAGAGAATCGATTTTTCCGAATTTTAATAGGTGCAAGCAATTGGTTTTATTAACCAAATTAGCCGTAAGAATCTACCAATTCATATTGGTCTAGAGAGGCTTTTGCAATATTAGTCCAACCTAGGCAATGCCCCTATCAAATCTTTAATTGTACTAATTATTCCGTAATAAATGGTGCGGATCAGATCATATCAATAAAATGTGATTTACATTAATGATATGACATTTAAACCTCAACAAATACAGTAGATATGTACATTTATATATATAAAAACAAATTGTGCATATGTGTGTGTGTGTGTTTTTCATTTTATGCACATTTATATTGTGCAAAGTAGGACACAGGGCTGGCTCTTGCATTGTGTACTGTTTAGAAATATTCTGCACTTGTAACCATTCTTTTCTAATATGTTTTTAATGGTATGTATATATATATATTGCGTGGAAAACCCCAACTAATTTCAACTCCATAGAATAGATAATAGTGACAATATATATGATAGTTATAACTGATTAAATGAGTTTATATTTATACTTTTATTTCTTTAAATTGGTAATAAACTATGTAATGTATGTACTGATAAAAGGAATTATGTATTTAAGCAGGCATTATTGACAATTAGCAACATAGTATAGTAATAGCGATACAAGTTATTATAATCGTCAAGTTATTATACATATTTTTTTTTCTTACTATAATATATACATACGACAATATAATTTTAGTAAAATTAAAGTCCATATTTTTTTTATCCCTATTTGTTGATAATAATGACTAATTTTGACATTCCAATTTAAAATTTTGTAATAATATGTTTCTTATCCTTTTCTTTGCAATTAACTTTACACCCCCCACCCCCCAAAAAAATAATAATAATAAAAAATTATTTGGCTTACCAAACCAACTTGAATTTTTCTTTTATTTTTTCTTTTGGTATTAATCAATTTAGAAAAACAAGAAGTAAAACAAAAGGTTGTGTGAATTTAATTGCCATTAATTAATAGCCAAGTTGGCCACCCATTTGATTCATTACAACTATATCTGAGCATATATACTATACAGTAATTTATTCCTGAAATTTCAAAACATTGGAACTGTCACAATCCAAGAATTCTATTTACTTAGCAGTCATTAGATCTTGGATTTCCGTGACGGAATGAAAAATGAGAACCGAAAAAGATATTATAATCTAAATATTCTTATAACCTTTTCTATTCTTGAACACAAGCATAAAATAATGTCTCATATTTTAAAAGGAAAACAACAATATAAAATGGGATAATTACACTTTGCCCCCTGAACTACAAGCCTTTTTACATTTTACCCACCAAACTTTTTTTCGTTTCAAACTACTATACCAACTTTTCGAAAATTTGCACGTTATCCCTTTGAGTGGTTTCCGGTGGAATATTCCGGCCACTATATGGTAAAGTGTAAATATCGCATAGTTTAGGGGATAAAGTGTAAATATTTCATCTCACATAAAAATGGCCGTGCATTTCATGTAGTGAATTGTGGCCGGAATATTCCACCGAAAACCACTCAAGGGAGCAACGTGCAAATTTTCGGAAAGTTCGTATGGTAGTTTAAAACGAAAAAAGTTCGATAGGTGAAGTGTAAAAAGGCTCATAATTCAGGGGGCAAAGTGTAATTATCCCATATAAAATCAATAGTATAAGTTTTCGTAAAACATCACTACAAAATAATTAAATTTTGATAATAAAAAAGTTAATGAAAGTAGTGATAAATGACTCAAAATTACGAGTCGGTTGAAAGTGATCATAGTCAATAACTCAAAATTAATAAAATAAAAACATCATATGTTGTTGCCTATATCAAGGTGAAAACATCTATCATGGCTGTTTGTCATGTGAACTTTTAATTTTTTGATCTCTACCACAAAAATAAACTTCATTGTAGTGGTAAAAATATAACATATAACTTTTTCCATCATTTTTATTTTTTTATTATTATTAACTTTTAACCGTATTAATGGCTTAAATTTATTGTACTGATCATAGAAAGAAGAAATAAATTGTTGGATTATCCTCTTTTCTGTGTGTTCTACTCCGACATGAGGAATGTGAAAAGTAACTTTTTCATTGTTTTCTTTTGTCCTCCAATACACAAAAAGAATATATATGAACGATTTTGGAAGATTGCGCAATCCAATAGTCCGGAATCAGCTTAATTCCCAGGTAACCAATAACTTTTCCATCAACAAAATCATAAACATATGTATATGTGTGTGTATATATATTTATTTATTTATATTTTTTAGATAATAACTAAAACACCCTCATAATTTGTCTAACGGGTGAAACTCACATTTTTTTTTCTTTTATGATTCGGTAGTGGATTGAACCCTGGCCTCTCTTAATGGGGCTTGTATTCACACATCAATGCCATTCAGAATAATTAAATTTTAATACCAAAAAATTAACAGTCATGGCAAAAGTAGTAGTTAATAATCCAAAATGAACAGTTGTGGTGAAAGCGTAACCAATAATCCAATTAAAAGGTGAAAACATTATCTACACTAAGATGAAAATATTCACCATAGCTTCATGTAATGGTGGATATTTCACAATTTCTACTGTAATTATGTATCATTGCCGTGATGAAAGTATAGCAAATGACTTTTCATCATCCATAATTCCTATTAACACCAACTTCAATGTAGCAGTTGTTCAAGAGTGTGTGGGGGCAAAATAGACAAGAACTATTGAAAAAGGTATTGCACAGAGTTCTGGGTACTTACAGGTCAATATATAGAGCTGAAACAAATTAATCTGAAGTCATGTATATGTATAAGCTGTAGGCCTTAATTTAACAATCATGGGATGATAATTGGACAATGCACAATTAATTTTTTTTAAACCAAGATTCTTAAAAACTTGTGCAGATTTGCAAGTTTTGACTAAAGATTGATGATGATGATGATCAACTTACAAATGGAAGAAGGAAATCCACATGCTATATTATAAGTTGATAATCAGGACTATGAGTTAAGTGGAGCTTAAAGTGAAAGTCTGAGCTCCAAATCTATCTCTTGGGAGCTATTAGACTCAGAGTCCTGATGACTACTCGACCCCATGAAATCTTTCCAGTCTTTCTTGTTCTTGTTGAGGGAGCCCTAAAAAATGTCAATAAAAGCAACATTATTCAAAATTATTATAATGTTCATCAATAATTTTGCGAGTTTACACCACAATAAAATGCCCATTCAATGACAAAAATTTGTGACAGAAAGATTCCATCCCATATAGACAACTTGTGCGATGTATTTGTGACAGAATACTAAGTAAATAAAATTATCTATGAATGATGAAAGCACTTTTGACAAATTTGTGATAATTTTTTATAATTTTTCAATCTGTCATGGAAATTCTATCACAAAAGGTAACTCTGCCATGGTCATGAATCAAAATTCATCACATAACCCTATTATTAATTGATTTCATTAAAATTGTGATGAATTTTTCAATTAGGGAATGGGATTTTTATTGCAACGATAATTATATCTATATTTATATGACAAGATTAATGTGTTTACCTCAACTCCTGGTTCGAAGAAGGATCTGGTCATGTTTGGCTCTACAAATGGCTGGCCATAGCCTGCATTGCCTGGAGGCCATCTGGTGCAAGACCAAAAATTTTATTAGGAATATTATTTCAAGTAAAGTAGGCAATTAATTAATTGTGCAATAATCTCTCAAATTGTGAACAAATTAAAGCCAAATTATCAGAACAAAGAATCTTCATGCATACTAACCTTGCAACACTGCTTGGTTGGGAATCTCCATATGTGATATTTGCTCTATCGAAATCTGGTAATCCCATCTGAAATAAACGAGGCCATGTTTGGATTAAACATAAATCAATTTTGGGTTACAAATGAGCAATTAAGCATGTGTAAGCACTAAGGAACAAATTAACACCCCAGTTATGGCTCAAAACAAAAGCTTAATAATTTCCCTTCAATTCATCCAAACATAAAAGTAACGAAAGAACTATTTTTCCGAAATACAACTTGTAGGGCAGCATAAAAGCAATTTGGATAAGAAGAGAAAAATCACAATCTAGGGATTCAAGTTCCTGACTCATCATATCTAGGGTTAAAATTTATGAGTTCATAAGTCAAGAATCTATTAAGCCAAGAATTACTAGTTTTCAAGGGAAATTAGAGAAGGAAAATAAAACAGTAATTTTAACAGAATAAGCACATAAGAACCCAATCCAAGATCAAATATTCATTCAAAACCTGAATTATTTATTTTTTCCTTAAAAATCATATGTATTATCATATACGAATAATCAGGAAAAATGATTTTCATACCATGACTCCATGGTGTCCCTGAAAGCCATAAGAAGGTGAGGATGATGAGGAATACGAAAAAGACGACGACGATGGAGAATAAGCTGTTTGCATCCTCGCATCCTCCTATAGTTTCACCAACAAAACAAAAAAGAATTAAAACTTAATTTACGGTACAAAACTACATAAAAATTGAAATCCTAAAATTAAATTTACATACCTGGCCAAAATTTGAGGCATAAGGGTTCTGAACAGGAGGACCAAGATAATTACATCCCAGTTGACTATGCAACCTAATCTTCTCAAGCTGCGCAACCCCAAGTCCCCTCTGTGGCTGTTTCGGCTTATCTGAACTCCCTTTTTTACCCTTCCTGGACGACGACGACGAAGATGATGATGGCAATCCAGCATGACCTCTTTCATTCCAATAGTTGCTTCCCATCTTTCTTCCAAAACAGCAGTGTGTGTGCGTGTTTTTCTGCTTCAGCTTAATTTGCTGATATGAGATTACAACTTATTTTAAGCTGTGAATTTTGTTATGGAATCAGAGAGATCTTCTGGATACCCTTTTAAGCTGTCAACACTTTGCGATCAGTAATAATTGCATCGCTGGATCTGATTGTGTGTAGATTTTGTGTGATTCATTCTGTTTATATACTAGGTATTTTAATATATATGCTGCTATAGCTCGTTTTGACAACTTCCATGAAATCCCTTTGTATTATTTTATTTATATAATATGATATAATATAATATTCTTTCTCTTTGGTTATAATTAATTATTTAGAAAAGTATGGTCTTTGAAAGGGATTGTCTCTGATTTTAACTCATTAAATATGTAATATAAAATATACTTGCATAGAGATTTATAACCTAACCCACGCGCCTTTACCGCACGTTCTATAGGAAGTATGGTATTATACAATTATATAATTCTACCAAATACACTAATATTTCTTGTCATTAAAGCTGATTCTTGGAGAATTTTGAAATTTCAATTTTGAGGCAGTAATTTTTGTCCTCAAATCCAGTGTATCGGAGGCCTTTTTTAAATGTAATGGAAAATTACATCAACACCCCTCTAAGTCTAATCGAATTACAATAATATTATGTTTGATCGAGAAATTACAGTAACACTCCTTATTGCTAGTTTTATTCAACTGGCGAAAAATGTAATGGAACATAGTTGTCGTTGAGGAAATTGCAAAAATAAGGTATTATTGTAATTTTATAGACCAGGATTATCATTCTGTTAAGTTTTCCGTCAGCTAAGCGAATGGTCATTAGGGGTACTATTGTAATTTTCTTAAATCACAGAAAATATTATGATAGTTAGGCAAAAACTAAAGGATCATGTTTATGTAATTATTTCCAAATAAATAATTGCTTAAGCATATGATCTAATAATCCTTAAGGGTGAGAAATAATCTGCTCACGTGATTCAAGGTTTAACTTTAAACTGTGGCATAATTGGGTAATAAAATCTTTTGAATTTGTTAGGTTTGAGATTACTGATCAGGGACAATAAATTTGAATTTTCATATTAATTGACCTATATATATATATATCCAGTCATTAATTACCAATTAACCTTTATTAAGAAAAGTGTCTAATTAATATGTAAATACATAATATTAGATCCAAGACAATTAAGACATTTAGATTGCAGAAAATCCTGCAGAAAATGTATCGGGATTATCGCTGTCCCAATGAAGGGTAAAAAGATTCATATATATTCTCGATCTTATAAACATAGATATCAGCAGCAGATAGAAAGATTTCATTCGCAATATATTAACAGCTAATCCATATTTAACATATTAATCAATCCAAAATATGTACATATATTATTTGTGACCTGTGAAGGATCATATCTTTGTTAGCTCCAAGATTAATTAACTTCTTCCGGGTCCAACAGTTTACTTCAAAAAACGTAACAACATTTATTCATCATTTAAAATAAAAAAAGATTATTATATAAATAATAATATTATTATTGATATGATTATCTTTATAATAAATAAATTAATTAAATAAATAAAATTAATGGTACTGCCATGCAGCAAAATCTAATCGAGCTGTTCGACGCATGATTTGTGGGGCATATAATATGAGTTGTTTGTGTGGTGGAAAGTGGAAGTGAGAATCAATATTTTCCCATAGTTATATTTGTTAATAAAACATGTGAACTCACGTACGCCATTACAAAAAGCCAAATCAATCAAATATTATGTATCGTTATATTATATGGTTCATAACTATAGGATAAGCAATTCGGCTTGTCTCTATAAAGTCTGTCATTTTATTATGGGATCAATCACAATCACTACAAAAAAATAGAACAAGAGTAACAAAAAATTGTATGACAATATAAATATTGTCACTAATAATATGTATCAAGTGGCAATAGCTTTTATCTTGTCACTAATTATATATTTTAGATGACAATAACTTTTGTATTGTCACTATATAGCTCATTAGTGACAAAAAGTAGTATTGTAAATTACCACTATAGACAATTAATGACACCTTTATAGTGATAATCTAGTGACAATAAAAATTGTCACTACAATTTGATGACAAAATTTTCATTGTCACTAGGTTGTCACTATACATGTGTCACTAATTGTCAATAGTGACAATATAAACACATTATTGTCACTATTTAGTTTCTTAAAATCATTTTTTGTGACAAAACATTTTTTTTTTCACTTTTTTTTATAAAATTAATGATAATTTTTATATTGTCACTCAACTTTTTGTCACTCATGCTATATTTTTTTATAGTAAATGTGAAGCAAACCCCGATTTATTTTTATCACTACAAAATATTGACGTTTTGCAACAAAAAATTTAATAGATATAGTGAAAGCATTAGCCAATTAATAGCCGTGGTGGATGTGGTAGCCTATAATCCAAAAAATCGTGGTAAAAACATCATTTGCTGTGGCTATATTGAGGTGAAAAACATCCACCACGGCATATAACCGTAGTGGATTTTCCGCTACGCTTACAGAAACCACGGATCATTGTCGTAGTGAAGCCGTAGCAAATGACTTTCCGCCACCATTTTTTTCTATTAACATCTGTTTTTAGCCGTAGTAATTGCTCAAATTTTTTGTAGTGTATGTTCACAAAATTATTAATTAATTAATTCTCTTGTTTCTTTAATTTTCACTTCAGAAGGTGGGTTTAGTAATCGAGGAAACAAGATAGTGATAATATGAAATTTGTTACTAACTTTATGTAAAAGTGGTAAAAGAAAATTAGTTTATATATTGAATTAATGATTTTAATAACAAATTTAACAATCGAAAGATTATGATTGAATTGTCACCATAATGAGTTGAGATAGGACGAGTGGGTAGCTTGTGATTAAGCTCTTACACCAGTGAAATAGACAATCAACACAAATTTCATAGGAGTAGTTGGGGAAGCAGTAATTATGCTGTTTGGAAAAAAAAATGTCATGTTTCCATTTATTTTTTATCATTAGTATTAATTTTATTTTCTATAGTGAGATTGCAAGCATGGATTAGCAGTAGCTGATTTATAATGCTGGTTCAATAAGACGTGAGACTTTGTTTACTAATGTGTTGGTGGGACTGCGGTGACCAAATTGGGCGTTGTCCAGCGAGATGTGGCAAAAGGAGCATACTGTAGCGATTAGATTTCTTTAATTAAGGTAGCCATATCGGGTTCTCCCAATCCAACGTTTTCTATTATCAAAAAAATATAGAGTGAGTGCAAGTATATTATTTTAATGATGTGAGATTGTGGTATATGCATGTAGTACGACATAAAACAAATCGAGTCGGTATTTAATTTTCGATCAATTATTAAAAACCTTATGTGATCATTTAACAATTATATGATTTTCTAATATAATTTAAAGTTTTAATTTGATCTTGATAAATTAATTAAATATAACGATTTATGTATAATATATCAACTAATTTCAGTTCGCCCCATCCTCAATTTAATTAGCTAGCTAGTGTTCATTCATATTTGATGAGTTCAACAATTAAATCATAATTTTTAAAATAATATTTCAACCCAACTCATTTTTACCGCAATGTAAAATATACTAAAAATGCTTTAATTGTTAACATTCAATAAATTAAGGAATAGTTTACCTTTTTTTCCATGTATAGAATGACCTGGAGTTTTGCATCTAAAGTGACACTTGAATACCAATTTTCATAAGTCTGACTTTATTCTTTAACTGCAATCATGCCCTATTATTCTTATGTAGAACCTCTGCGTCACTGCCAATTTCAAATAATATATATTTTAGGTATATACGAGATCTAATATGTATATATGTCTACAATGTTAATTATTTAATTACTTTGTATTTTAATTAAGTAAAATTTAAAAACAGATTTATTTTACTTCAAAAGCTTACATTTATTTTTATAGTTTAATTATTTTATACCTTCATATATTTTTATCCCTTTCTTTGTGATTCATATTTTTTCTTCTACTTTTTATGCCTCACAAGATTGAGTTATGATTGAGCTTATGGTGATTGACAAGGCTTTAAGTCCCACCAAAAAGCCAGTTCCAAAGTGGGTTTTTAAAGTTACAAAACTATGAGATCTTGATTTTAAACTTCAAAAAAGGTATGAAAACTTTTATTTATTTTCATAGTAGTTTAATATTATACATTAAAAAAAATTATATAGATAGACCTTTTTACTTCAGCTAACAAAAATGGTTGATTTCTTATAGTAAATTAACTGAAACCAGTAAGTGAATGAAAATAGTCATTGACTTCTCCGGGCAAATCTTATAAATAGATTCATCCTTTTTTTTGGCCCCACATCTCTTCTTATTCTTTTATAGTTAAACTTGTGGCCATCAAGGAGCCATGACCATAGATCTGATTCTTTTTCCAAGTCGTTTTTTCCTTTTTTTTTTCTATTTTCATGCTACTCTAAATTTTTTAATCCTAATTCATGTTTTATCTCATATTTTATTATACAGATATCTAGAAAATGTATGATATCTATAACTCTATAACATTTTTATTAAAAAAGATTTAGTACACTTGGCATACTGTTAAAATAAAGCATAGAAAACGAAATATCATTTTAAAATAGAGGATCCTAACTGTTTTTTAATATATGCAGCAAAATTATTGTGCGTCTTTGTGACATGAATCTTTCTAGTTAATAGAACCATATATAATTAGGCAAAATTACACATATTAATATCCTCTTTTTTAAGGTTTTTCTAATTTTGAAATTATTTTAATCTCTATTATTTTTCTTAAGAAAAAAAAAACTTTTGAAGTGAAAGAATGAAACGATTTCATTAAAAGAAAAAAAAAAGAATTTCCTTTGAATTAAATTATCCAAAAAAAAAAAAACTTAACCTCCCATATGATTAATTTATCAAATAAATTGTAATACCTTGCTGGGACTTGACCACTGCTACAGATTTTATGCAAACCTAAATATAATGTTCAATTCCAAATTTTAATCAATGACTTGATTTTGGAATGTGGACGTAATTTTGGATTATCATGCTTTGTTTGTCAAAAATCATCCCCGTCATCACACCTAAGAAACCCTAATAATCACCCGCGATGCAACTTCGTACCTATGGGCCTTTCCATGCTGAGATCATATATATATATATAAATAATCTTTTTATAATAATAAAATTCATTAACATCGAATAATGAAATGCAAATGCGCATAGAAGCAAACAAATATCTAAACGGCAATATTGGTGGCTTAAACAACATTAATTTCTATCCTTGTCACCAAGCAACAACCAGATGAACTACATAATACTTCCACGATTATTTAATTACTGATTTATTTATTTATTTTATTTTATTTTATTTTATTATTATTATTATTATTATTTGTTTTTTTGCTCATTGTCCTTTTATGCACGTTACTTCTCTGTATTTAACTGAGAAAAAATCATTAAACCACTCAAACTATGAGGATTTTTGCATTTTGTAACCTAATAAAAAAAAAGTTTCACTTTATCATCTTAATTTTGTAAAATTTTTACTTTGCAACCTTAATACATTTTTCGAAGAATATCCCACCGGAATATTCGCATACTGGACACGTGTGTGAATATAATATAGAAAAAGTCTCACTTTACCATCTGAACTTCGTGAAATTTTGTCAAATACCACCTATCGATGGAATATGTCCACCGAAAAATACAATTGGGTTGCAAAGTTGAGATGACAAAATGAAATATTTTTTTTTATTAGGTTGTAAAGTATAAAAACGCTCATAATTCGAGTGGTTTAATGATATTTTCTCTATTTAAGTCCTTCAACTCTAGAGCATGAACTTGAGGAGGCTATGGACCTATATAGTTGCATCCCTATTGCTTGTGGGTTGGGTATCTATTGTACGCCATACCTATCTAGAATAAGAAGTATTAAGTTATTAACATAAAATCATGTTGTAGAAGTAAAAATCATTTAAAAATGAAAAAAAAAGAGAATTACATCTGTACTATTTTTTTAACCAACTAAATTATCATTTATCACACCACTTTTTCAAGTTTACATAATTACAAAGGGCACACTAGCTCAACTGGTCCAACAAATATGTGGATTCCACAAGGAGAGTATAGTAGGAAATTCAAGTACTACAGATATCAATATTTTTTTGAAAAAGATCCTAATGTGTATGGGTACATTTGTAATTTTTATTCTTCTCACTGGATGTTCTAAAAAAATATAAATAGAGATTGTAGTTTCCCATACTTGAAGAGACCGTAAATCTTAATTTAAATTAATCCTTTAAAAGGATTTATATAATTATATCATTTCATAATAGACAACCCCATCTCTTTACAACAAAGTGATTGAAACTTCAACCGCACCATGATTTATTTATTGAATTTTTGTTGAATACGAAAAGGTGATATTGAATTTTGATGTAAGATTGACACGTGGAAAGTCTTAAGCAACCCACAACGTGATATTGACATCTCATACAAGTTTCATGCCTACATATAAATAAGTACCTAAGTTGCTTCCATCATCCCTACATTTAATTTTATTAGAACTTTGCTCAAGACACATGAATTTTATTTTCGGAGGCACATATATATTAGTATTTTAATATATGGTCACAAATAATTTTTTCTCCCTTTCCCTAAGTAATGATTTGATTATAAAAGAAGCATTGGTAGTTTAAGTATGTAATCACAATTTATAAGTACATTAGAATGTGGGAATTTGTTAAGAAGTGCACATCAATCTAGAAGACTTGACCTATATATATTAAAAAAATTTATCACATCGAATATAACTTTTAAATATGGAAACACATGATATGATATTTAAATTTAGGGATGAGACAGGTCAGGTTTGGAATACGAGATTAAATTATTAGTTTGTTAAAATTTTATGAAGCTGTATTTTTCCCCAAACACATATAACACTTGGCGCACAGAATCACTAGTTACACTAATTTATAACTTAGAATCCTAAAATATTTGCAAAAGTCTTTTTGGAGAAATATCATTATAATTTGTTTTTTTTAATATGACAAAATCATGTAATAATAAACAAATAGTAATTTGGAAACCTAAAGTTCAGGTTTGACTTTCGAAAAATTATTCCAACTTATTTTGAACTATTGTATGTACTAAGATATAAAATGTCCTTGATTTTACATTCTTATTTTAGCTTGAAGTCAGTATAACCCTTGGGATGGTCAGGAACTAATGTTCCGACCTATACACAATTTGGTAAGAATGACAAGGATAAGTAGTTGAGCATCTTAGAATAGTTCTAGACAAGTGGGCTAAACTGAGCATGCTTACCTGTCCGAGCTTAGGAGCTTGTGGTGACAAAGTCGAAGGGAGAGCTCAGAGAAATTATGTAATAGGTAGCGAAAAATGATTGAGAAGATAAATAAATAAATCCGAAATCAAGGATGAAACCACCTACTAAGAGGGATGAGTAGGATAAGTATAATCAAAGAGAACCATGTACGTACAAAGTATCAACTTAGACATTGAAAGAGTTTCCACTGACACATCACTCAATTATTTTTATTTATTGATATAACACGCAAGAGTAGCATAATAATTTATATAGATATTATATTTAAATTTAATATATAATATATGCATTTTCTCACACGTCTACTACATAAATAACATATATATATCTAAAAAAATGTCTAAATAAATTAGGTTTTGGGATAAAATTGCCGACCTACCAAGAATCAATTATGTCTCGTAACACACACCAACTAAGACCAATTTGGTGCGGTCCAATTTCACGTGAAATCGATGTGATTATCCCTAATTTTAAATTAGTGCGTGGACTGCACCAACTTGTGATTGCTTACAAGCCAAATTTGTACTAACCTTAATTTCTTAATTAAACTTACAATTTACTCAAGAAATCTACTACGAAATTCGAATAAACCAATGTTATTACAAAATCCGAGGTAAATACATAATATTATAACATCATTAGTAGGACCAATCAAAGGCAAAGACGAAATCAAGATGGATTAATTATTAGATTAAAAATCTCTTTAAGATAACGATTCGATTTTGTACAGGAGAAATATCTATTGTAGATTTTGGGCACATGTAAATGTGCAACCATCCCCTCAGAGCAGGATGTTGTTGCCGAATAAATATACGCGTATCTATAGGTGTATGTGTGTATAGATACACACACCCACATGGATGTGTGTGTGAGTACCTTCCAATGACACCACAATCCTATTGGACATCAAATCAACCTTAATCCCATAATATATACTCTGTGATATATAAGAGATTCTTGTATTAGTAATTTTAATTATTCTGTACATGGGCAGTAGTCATCCCCATGCCCCACAAATGTCTAAAGATTAAGCACCTCTGTGTCTAGGATCACATTCATGTCTTTTAACTTTACAAGTTCATAATTAAGAAAAGAATCATGAATCCAAGATTCTTCTTAGAGATTGATCCTTTATTAATATCATCTATTCTGGCTAGCAAAATGATTATGCCTTTTTTTTTTTCATTAATCATTCTTTTTAATGATTTGAAGTGATTGTGGTGGATATCTATAGTACAGGCAATCTTAATTGGAATAAATCAAATACTATGAAATTGGTTTGAGAAACAAGAACTTTAATCCGGTTTATTCTTAGAATTAATCTCTATTTTTTTTCTTGAAATGATAAATTATTTATTAATCAATAATTAATTTAATACAACCCCTGATAAATAGCTAGGTTGAATATTGAGATTATATGTAGCAGGTGGCCTAAAGTTGACCTGAAATCACAAAAGATCGATGGTCAAGGTCGCTTGGGGGGTTAATCTTATACAATGTAAATTTGATCTTTAAGTTAGTAAAGATGCTATGGAATAATATCAATCCGGGCAAGTATAAAAGAGAATGTATACATAAAGATTAAATTTATCCAATGCATAACTTGTCACATTTTAATTGGGAATATTTATAGGCCATAGCTGAAGGGGCCCAATGGCATTAATTGTGATTAGATTGGATCCGTTTGATATATTCATGTAACCTTATCGAATAGTCAAAGTCGAACAGATCGTAAAGATTGAGCCAAATTTTGACATGACCTAAACAAAAAGAAGTAGATTCTAAAATGATTTGAAAGTTTTGGTTAATCTTGGATCAAACCAATCATTTCTTAGTTAATTAACTTTTAGATGTGATCATACAAAATTCACACATATTGTAGAAATTTGAACCCAAAATAATTTTAGGGTTGCTTGTAGAGACTTGACACTGCAGCCTTAACAACTTAAATAATGTCTGATATAGCCAATGTGTAACATATATGCAAATGCTAGAAATTATTTCCAATTTTTGGAAGAAATTGCCATCAATGTTGACCGCAGTGTTCATAGAAAACAACATATAGTCTACTTATTAATTATTTAATCACAAGGCATTTAATTTGTGACAAAAATAAAGAATTCCTGGCGGTTTTGACGTGGCATTTTGTGAGGAAATTTTATATTATTAATCCAGGATCAATAAACCAAGGCCCAAGAATTATTTACTCTGCATGATTGAGTCTGATAGCCTTATGGAGGCCGACATCTCTTTAGGAAATAACAAGAACACATAAAATATTAATGTAAATCCATGGTTACCCATGGCAGAAGATTTTCTGCCTAACTAAACCTGCGAAGAGAATTATAAATTGTGTATTATGTAATAATTAAGTAATTAATTACAACTGGAAATGGGTCCTTGGGAAACTACAATATATGACGATATCGAGACCCACGTGTTAAGATACTAGTTTAGCGGAAAATAATGTAGAAAAATAGTTATTATAAGAGGGGTTCCCACTTGCACTAGGAAAAAATAATCACCAGATTTTGAATTAATATGGCTTGTATGCCTTGTCTCCTGCTTCCTGGAAATAAATCACTTGAGGAAACCAACATCCCAAAATATCTATCTTAGATATGGTTTAATTTCAACTATCACGTATAGTTGATTGACAGCTCTGTCTGTCTATAATCATCTTGTTATTGTTGATTATGTACACATATATTGATGTGTACAAATAAATAAAAAATATATATATGCGTAAAAATAGACACTCTAAAAGGATGTTATAGCCCTTAGAATAAATAGCCAGAGACTTCAAGGATCTGCGTGTTGATCTGACAAGTTTCAATTCGAGGTAAGATCTAAATCATGGATAAGATCATCTAATCAAGACGCGGGGCATGATCTCCTGAAGCCACCTAAGCACACTCCTGCTAATGCATGTCATGCACATCCTACAAACATTCCCTACATAACCAGCCAAATGTATAATCATGACTTTCCAATTTTTCAGCCTACATTTATCATAACTTTTGATTATATTCGACCTCTGTTTGTTTAAGCATAAGAAAGCTTGTGTTGAGATCATCTCTGACAATGCTAATAGTAATTCTCAAATTTTAGAGTTAGATATAGGTTTCACCTGTCTAACTGTACCAAAATTAAATAGTTAGACAGATTCAGATTTTCAACTTTGATTTCGACTCTGAATCGAAGCTGATATAAAAATTACTAGAGAATTTGGACGTTACGTTAGGGGCTCCTAAAGCAAATTAGTAAACAAACTATTTCTCACACAACAATATAAATTATTGCTTAAAAGTGAAAGGACTATTTCGTGAGAAAATATAATAATCTATAATCCAATTGGTCAAGGTGCGACAACCAAAAAGGTGTAGTTTTATATATGATGCTGAAAAGCTTCCCGTCCACAATAAGAAGTTTAAAAACAAGTTGGCCAGTTGCATGTACTGTCTTTGGGATTGTCTTGGGATTACTTTATCTCGTAATTGTACTTAATTCATGTAATAGAATCTTTTGAGGAAGTTTCCTAGTTAAAGAATCTTGATTACTTTTTTGCACTACAAGAAAAAGCCGTTTTAGAGACGGACAAATCCGTCTCTAAACCGTTGCTGAACATGGATTAGAGACGGTTTAGAGACGGAAAACATTCCATCGCAAAAGGTGGGGTCGCAAAACTTTTCAGACGGTTTTTTGAGACAGTTTTCCGTATCAAAAATTCAGCGACGGTTTTGAACATTTTAGAGACGGAAATTCCGTCTCAAAATCGACTTTTACTCAAACAAAAACAGTTGCGAAAATGTAATTTAGAGACGGATCAAATACGGAAAATCCGTAGCTAATTAGACACGGAAATTGTCCGTATCAAATCCGTATCTAATTAGATACGGATTTCCCGTATGAAATCCGTCTCTAAGAGAGTATTTTTTTTATTTTTCTATTTTGGAGACGGATTTCCAGTATTCTAGAGACAGATTTTCCGTCTCTAATTGAGTAATTTTATGTTTATTTTTCTTATTTAGCGACGGATGGACCGTATCTATTCCGTCTCTAATAACTATGCATCCGAAAAAAAAATATTAATTTATTATTTTAATCTGTTTAAAATATGTTAATAATGGAAAAAAAATCTCAAATAAAATACCAAAACAAGCAAAATTTATAATGTTGTCATCTAAATATTAAAAACAATACGTGAAATTCACATATAATTACAAACTATTTGTTTTAAAATCCAACAAAACAGTTCAAACTACAGAAGCGGTGACAATAAATCCGAGTAGTAGTTTTCATCCTTATAGCTCTTATTCTTGTTCTGTAGTTCTCATGCCACTCAACTGTCCTCGGACCTGTTCATGATGAAGTGAAGGAAAAAAACATGGTTAACTAATGCGGTGGTAATGGTGGCTATGAGGTGGTGCTAACATGAAGATGCACACAATAAAAACAAAGTCATGAACATAGGTAGTACATACTTTGTTAGTTTCCTGGTATATTGGTGCTGTTTTTGTATTGGATGTCACTAGAAG
>JACFYI010001012.1:1572123-1584451 GCA_014898755.1 Handroanthus guayacan
CCAAATTTTTTTTTTTTCTCTTTTTTGCTGTATGTGGTGGAAGATGAAATGAAGTTTGGTATAAGACTATTTTTTATGTAAGGGAGATTTGGGGGTCAACTCACAAACGCTGTTTTTCTTTTTCTCCATTTTTTGTTTATTAATCTGCAACTTTTTTGAATGGTTGTAAGTATTAAATTTTTATCTTCTTTTTGGTTTATTTTCCAGCATTTTCTTAATTTTTTTTTTAAAAAAAAACTTTGTGCAGCATTTTCTTTTAAAACTTTTACTATAAATTTTTATTTTGATTTTCTTTGTTAAGAGAATACTTGACATGGCGGTGATGTGGCAAGCATTTGCCACATGGTGAAATTTAGGCCGAATTGAAGCTGACTGGGATAAGTTCGGGCCTAATTTCAAAAATTAGGGCCCAATGGACCAAATTTGCAAAAAAATGTACCAAAATGTACAAACTTTTATAAGAAAATCGACCAAAAGTGCTAACCCCCAAGCAAAATGGACTAAAATCGAAAGAGGCTATAGTTAAGGGACTAAATTTGCAATTTTCTCACAAAATACATGACCCATCCCAAGAGCAAGTGTTTTTTTTTTTAAATTTTTTATTTTGTAAGTTTTTTAGAATATTTTCACTCCATTCCAAATATTATAATATCTATATAATTCTATAAAAAGTTTATAAATAAGAGCTGAAAAATAAAAGCCTGAAACATTTTTATAAATTTTTCTTTAGCTATAATTAGTTGAAAATTCTATTCTAACATGATTATTTCAAATGAGATTGTAAAATTTAAAATTTCCTGAAAAATGAATTTCAATTTATTGAGATCCCAAACAATGTTGTAACATTTCTTTGTAACTAGACTTCTGGGTGATCAATTTTAATCCAGAAGGCCCAATTCACATTTCTTTTGGACCATTACCGTTATTTGGGACAGAAGATAAATAAAAAATTAAAAAAGACAAAAAAATGGAAAAAAGGAAAGGGAAGAAAATTGCCACCAGCACCACTGTGAGAAACAAGAAGAGAAGATAATAGTTATGAGATAAGGATTTAAGTCCCACCTTTCATTTCCCTCTTTTTCATTAGCCATAACTGGACCCAAAAATAGTGCCCTGGGAGTGAAGTACCTCTCACTCTGGCCAGCTTCTCAAACTTGGGTTTGATTCCTTATTGCCCTTAATCTCAAGGTACGGATACTTTCAAGGACGGGTTGAAGATTATCTTCTTTACTGGGTCACTGTTAATTGTTGTTTTCTGTTAAAAAATTGCTGTTTCAGTTTCTGGGTTTCTTTTCTTGTTGATGATTAAATTGGACTTTGTTTGATTTTAGCATTTTTAAGAGGTGAACAATTTGAATTGAAGTAGGCTTGTAAAAGATGAGAGTTTGTTTCAGTGGCGATAATTTGTTTTCATTTAAGCAGTGGCTTAAGTAGGCTCAGTTTGGTAATTTGGATAGCTTCAACTTCTCAGGAAATTAAAATGAGAGTGAAGGTCAGGAGTTTTAGGGACTGAATGGATGAGCAAAAGGAGTTTGACATATAAAGTGGGGTTTGCAACTGAGTGTAAAAAGTACTTATCTTGCGTGTTTGGAACCTATGTTTATAAGCTGGTTATTTTGATTGTAAAAAGTACTTATAAAGTGCAGTGTGCAACTGGCTGTAAAAAGCAATTATCTTGATTGTAAAAGGTACTTATCTGGTTATGAGCTGCTAAAAGTTCGTTCTTGAGTGTTTGGAAGCTCTGTTTATGTTGTAAGTGCACTAAAATTAATCAACGGTAACCTATAATTTCATAAGTTGCTAATGAGGTATTGTAAGCTGTTCATAGTAAAAGGGGGAATGACAAAATGGGACGAAAAGGCAAAAGCTGGAATTCCAAACACTTTTTTCGTTGACTTATAGTGAATTATTTGGTGATTTTCAAACACGAAGTATTTTCAATTATAATCTACATTTTTCAACTTTCAACAAAAGTAGGTGATTATGTGTTTGCAAACACTACCTAAATGTAATGGAAGATTAGATATTTTCTCCCTATGATTGATCAACAGCTTGAGCTCTTGTCAATTTGACTCAGATATTGTGGATTAGACTAATAATCTTGCTTACATTGTAAGATTTATATTTTATATCTTAACCAATCATGTTGATGTAAAGTTTTGCATGTGTAGATTGGTGTTCTGCTCTTCATTGCTTAAATTTCTAGGTTAGTTCAATAATTTTACAATTTCAGTGCTGTGCTTTACAAGCAAATCTGAATGTTCAAGATATGTTGATATGCATAACAATTAGCATCTTACTATGTCGATAGTCTCTTTTGTACTTTATGTTGTTCGTTTGGGGTTTTACCCTGCGGCAAGCTATTCTTATTAGTCATGATAGATGATACTTTATTAGTCTTCCTTACCATAGTTCTCGATTCGCAGGTGATTGAATTGATGGATGAAGCATTGTAGTTGGTGATCCTCTCCTCCTATGCTTTAACATGGCTCCCGTAATGTCAAGTTCAACCAACGGCATTTCACTTTCTCCTGATGTTGCCTTCATAACAAAAAATAGAAACTTCTTATCCCGCTGCAGCATCCCACGAAAGCCTAGCAAACAAACATTTCCTGTTCCAAAATATACACTTCCTTTGTCAACATCCATTAGATTGTTTCCCCAATTTCGGATTGGTTGCATTTTAAAACCCAAGCTAAGAACTCATATAGCATCTGCCTCCGGGACTGATGTTGCTGTTGAGGAGGCAGATTTGTCTCCTGCAGATGATGATGCTTCAGAGACTCCTGCAGAAACTAGTGAAGAATCGTCTGCCAAATCAGATGTCAGTCCTATGAAATCTAAACGTCCAAGACCTGTCAGAAAGAGTGAGATGCCTCCTGTGAAGAATGAAGAACTTATTCCTGGAGCAACTTTTACTGGAAAAGTTAGATCAATCCAGCCATTCGGTGCTTTTGTTGATTTTGGTGCTTTTACTGATGGGCTTGTTCATGTTTCTAGGTTGAGTAATAGCTATGTGAAGGATGTTGCCAGTGTAGTTACTGTTGGACAAGAGGTGACGGTGAGATTAGTAGAAGCGAATTTGGAAACGGGCCGAATATCTTTAAGCATGCGTGAAAGTGATGACACCAGCAAGCCGCAGCAACAAAGAGATGCTGATAAATCTAGGCCTTCCCGAAGGACAAATCAAAAACTTAATCAGAAGAAAGAGGACACAAGGAAAAGCACAAAGTTCGTCAAAGGGCAACAACTTGAAGGGACTGTAAAAAATATTACTAGAGCTGGTGCTTTCATTTCTCTTCCTGAAGGGGAGGAGGGATTCTTGCCGACGTCGGAGGAAGCTGATGAGGGGTTTGTGAACATGAAGGGTGGTGGTTCCTCATTGGAAGTGGGCCAAGAAGTTAGTGTCCGAGTATTGCGCATTAATAGAGGACAGGTGACATTGACGATGAAAAAGGAGGAAGATCTTGAAGCGTTGGATGCGAAGCTCAACCAGGGCGTGGTACATACGGCCACTAACCCTTTTGTGCTAGCGTTTCGTACCAATGAAGTCATCTCCGCATTCTTAGAAGAAAGGGAAAACAAGAATGAAGAAGTTGAGAAAGCAGAGGAAGTTGCAACAGTCGCAGACACAGTGGTGAGCGTCATAGATGACACTTCATCGAAAGTCTTGGATGATGAAGAGGACCTGGAAACACTTCCTGAGAATTCTGAAACTAAGAATGATGAAGTGAGCCCACCCATTGAAGATCAGATAACTGAGGAACCTTCTCCAATTGAAGCTAAAGAAAACAAAGAAGAAGAAGAAGAAGAAGCTGAGATATCTGCAAAAGTAGCTGATCTTTCATCGGAGGTTGTTGAAGAGGCTAAGGAGAAAGGCATTGAAGACGCAATACTAAAAGATGAATTAACTGAAAACAAAGGAGAACCGCAATTATCTGGCAAAGATGTTGTTGAAGAAGCTAAAGAGGAAGTCGATGATGGAATCATAAAAGGTGAATTAACTGAAAACGTAGGAGAACCACAATTATCCGGAGATGATGTTGAAGAAGCTAAAGAGGAAGACGTTCATGACGGAAGAGCAAAAGATGAATTAATTGGAAGCGAAGGAGAACCACAATTATCTGGGGATGATATTGTTGAAGAAGTTACAGCAAATGCAGTTGACAAGGTGATAGAAAGAGATGAAATCCAAACTGAAATAACACATAGCACCGAGCCTTCTGTTGCAGAAGAGGAAGAAGAAACTGCTGCACCTAACCCTGTGGAAAATGACGAGATTGAAAGCTCAAATGCACCAATTGAATCTCGGGATCCTGAGACTGAATCTGCAGGTCAGTGGTTAAACTCTATTGTTCCAGTTAGGTAGTTCTATTGGGAGAAAACTCAAATAGATCCTTGTTAGTGACAACTATTTAGTACCCATCATAATGTGAATACTTTTCCTAATTCAAACAATAAAAATTGATGATAACCAAATATTGAGAGAGGATATTCATTGAGAATGGTCTAAATAAACCAGAAAGCTTTTCTCTCTCAAAAACTGGCTAAATATTTATCTTCTGCATGCAGAAAGTCCAGTTAGTGACAATGTGGGAAATGAAATAGCCGTGAATGAAGTGGAGCAGACTTCTGCTGGCCTTCGGCAAAATGGAAATATCTCAAATCCAAGTGAAAAAAGTACTGATGCTTCGCCAAAAGAAACTGTGGTGAAAGGTCTTGCGTTCTTCTTGTTCTCATTTATTTTATGTAATGATAATTTTAATTTATATTTCTAACATCGATAGCTCCAAAGATTTTGAGTGTGAATTTCAACTGAGTTTTCGGTCATAAGTTGAAGGTGAAAGCCGAACAGCCTCATCACTATTTCCAAGTTCCAATATCGCTAGGCTAATAAAATAAAAAATAGAACAAAGTAAGATTACAATCTACTTTAGTCTATTTTTTCGTGAAATTAGTATTTCGTTGTTTCTTATTTTTCTTTTCCATTCCCTTCTACAAATTCATTCTGCTTACTAAGATCTCATTATGCGGGATTGCAGCTACTATATCGCCAGCTCTTGTGAAGCAGTTGCGTGAGGAAACAGGAGCAGGAATGATGGATTGTAAAAAAGCTTTGTCAGAAACCGGAGGAGATATAGTTAAAGCTCAGGAGTACCTTCGTAAGAAAGGTTTGGCTAGTGCTGATAAGAAAGCCAGTAGGGTCACCGCCGAAGGAAGAATTGGCTCATACATCCATGATAGCAGGATCGGTGTCCTGATAGAGGTAAACTGTGAGACGGATTTTGTCGCTCGAGGTGACATTTTCAAGGAACTTGTTGAGGACTTAGCAATGCAAGTGGCTGCATGCCCTCAAGTACAATTCCTTAATACTGAAGATGTTCCAAAAGAGATTGTCAATAAGGAGAGAGAAATAGAAATGCAAAAGGAAGACCTGTTGTCAAAGCCAGAGCAAATTAGATCCAAGATTGTTGATGGGCGGATAAGGAAGAGGCTGGAGGAGCTTGCCTTGCTGGAGCAGCCGTTTATCAAGGATGATAAGGTAGTGGTGAAGGACTGGGTGAAGCAGACCATTTCGACAATTGGAGAGAACATAAAAGTTAAGAGATTCGTGCGCTACAACTTAGGGGAAGGTTTAGATAAGAAAAGCCAAGACTTTGCTGCAGAGGTTGCTGCACAAACTGCTGCTAAACCAGTTTCCGCACCTGTGAAACAGGAGCCTGCTGAAACCAAAGAAACCGTGGAGTAAGTGTGCGAACTAGTGCATTGTATATTTGGGCAACTTGCTGCATATTTATTGATAAAAACTAGGGATAATTGCCTCAACACCGCTGGAGGTTTTACCTAATTGCAATAACATTTCCCCATGGCTTGAAAAGTTAACAATAACACCCCTACTATTAGCTAACAAAGAACTTAACGGAATGATAGCTGTGAGTAACACTTCCTTGTGGTTTAAGAAATTACTACCACCCCTAGTGTGGGGGATGGTATTTTAATCTCCCAAACCACAACCATATGGCATGTTATTATAATATTCTAGATCATAAATCTTTTTTAAGTTTTTCAACGACATTGGGTGTTATTGTAATTTCTAAATCCACAAGGATGTTTACTGTAATTACGCCAAACCTCAGAGGGTGTTGAAGTTATTACCCCTAAAAACTAATTATGGAGTATGAGAGAAGCTTAATGTGCCGTTGGGTAATATGTTTAATGCTTAATGTAGGCCTCCAAAAGCTGTCGTTTCAGCTGCACTAGTTAAACAATTACGAGAGGAAACCAGAGCTGGAATGATGGACTGCAAGAAAGCGCTTTCTGAAACTGGAGGAGACCTGGAGAAGGCACAAGAGTACCTCAGGAAGAAGGGCCTTTCAACCGCGGAGAAAAAATCCAGCCGTCTAGCTGCCGAAGGCAGAATCGGGTCATACATCCATGATTCACGCATTGGAGTTCTAATCGAAGTTAACTGTGAAACTGACTTTGTTGGCAGAAGTCAAAACTTCAAAGAACTGGTTGATGATCTAGCAATGCAAGTGGTGGCCTGCCCTCAAGTGCTGTATGTATCAATCGAGGATATCCCAGAAAGCATCATTAACAAAGAGAAAGAATTGGAGATGCAGAGAGAAGACCTTCAGTCGAAGCCTGAGAACATAAGAGAGAAGATTGTCGAGGGAAGAGTCACAAAGAGGCTTGGAGAACTTGCTCTTTTGGAGCAGCCTTTCATTAAGAATGATAGTATGCTTGTGAAAGACTTGGTGAAGCAAACCGTTGCATCTCTTGGGGAGAACATAAAGGTCAGGCGGTTTGTTCGATTCACTCTTGGCAAAACAACCGGTGAAAATGAGAAAAATGATAAAAATGAAGCCTGAAAGATGCAGTTTGAATAAAGGTTATTCAGGCTTCTGAGTTTGGCTATGGTTAAATTGGCTAAGTTTTTGGAGAGGTTGAAGTATTACTTGATTCTTTTTGTTCTAACGTAATGCAGTTAGTTTCTTTGGAACTTCAAATTTTTAAATGTCTGCATTGAGAGATCACAATAGAAGGGACTTTGTAGATTCCTTTTTCTAATGCATATTTATGTTTCTTCAGCCAAAATATAAGTAAGGGCTAATTACCTCAACACATGCTGAGGTTTGGATTACAATTCTCTGGAATTTGGGAAATCATGACCCAACACTTCATGTTATTACTTAAAGTGGATGGAAAACTTGAGTGATGAGTATTGTTTGAAAAATTATAATAGAACCTTCTATATTGAGCAATGTTGTTGTAATTTGCAAACCATAAGGACAGTTAAACAAGCAATAGGAGTGTTGTTATAATTTTGCAAATTACAAAAGGTGTTATTATAAATAGATCATGAGATGTTCGTAATTAAAGTACAAACATTTCCCTAATCTATAGGGGTTAGTTTGTCCCCTAACTTTGTCAAAAGTGCGATTAATCTCCCAATCATTGCAAAATATTCGATTTCACTCCCTAAAACTCAAATTCTACAGAATATTCTGTCCATAGCCCCTCATGTGTCTTCAATGAAAACAAAGTGAGTGTGTTTCAGTGAGAATATCCCATTTTGACAAATGTAAGGCTAAGTTATGACTAAAACAGGGTAAAATAGGCAAATTTAGGCTACAAAATTAGCGCTAAATTAGGTAAAATTAGATTTAATTTATCCTTAATTTTTTTTAGGATGAGATAATCTTACTTAAGTGCCTTCATTGCACTAATGTTGAAGACACATAGGGGGCTTTGAACAGAGTATTCCTATAGGAGTTTGCCTGATATGGGTTTTAGAGAATAAAATCAAACATTTTACAATAATTAGGGGTTAGCACACGTTAAAAAATTAGGGATGTCTACATTTTACTCAAATAATTAACCCTATTTGTTTGCAATCATGCTTTCATTCTGTCACCAAAGGAATCTCATATCCACAAAATTGAAAGATTTCTACTTCAACACAAATACAAATGCAATTAAAATCGTTGACTATATCCCAATCCATACACCAATGGTGGGAATAGTTGTTATTTGTTGGTAGGTCACGGCGACTATTTTTCATTTTTTCCTTGTTTCCATAAAGTAGTTGAGAAAAGAAGAATAAACAATTTTTTTTTAAAAAAAAAAAGAAAAGAAAAGATTATATTGAAAATTGATTTTGGACTTAATTCAAATTTAAAAGCTAGTTTGTAACATGAGAATTGTTAAAAATTATATAAAGGAGAACGCAGTTCATATATTTTACCAATCTGGAATTCAACCCACCCCGCACACTAAGAACTGGACATGTGGAGTGCAAAGTAACATAAAATAGACAATTGAACAACACTAATGAGCCCATTCACTTGACTCTAATATATATTATATTAAAAATAAATCTTCAACCTAGTTTAATTCCAAAAGTTAGCTTGTAAAATGAGAATTTTTTAAAATCTTAAAAGAAGATGGCAATCCATACACTTCGCCGACGTGAGATTCTAATAAGTTTCTGTAATTAATTTCGCGATATATATATATATACACACTATAATTAAAAACATTGGATAAATATTGTTGAAAAACAACCTAGGTACTAATTGCGATCATGATCGTGATGTAATGGATCAAAGTTAGTCGACAATTTTATTTGTCCAGCTGGCTTTTCTTGTCCATCGTACTAATGCAAAGAAAATGATTATTGTTTGAAATTTATTGATGTCCACAAAATTTTCAAAACCAGGATTTTCCTATTTGTCGTGATGTTTAGAACAAATAAAGCAAATCGTAATAAACACGCAAATGTGTTATGAAAACTATTGCTAAAATATCATATTTTATATATGGAATTGTCAAACATTTCTTACGACATATGCATTATAATATCAACTCTAATGAATGAAGTTCAATTCAAGAAAAAAGTTAAGACTCAGGTCGATTGAGATTGAGAATTTTAGGGAAAAAAAAAATATATATATATATATATTCGAGGGATGAAATACTTTGGGACAAAATTATTATGAGGTCAATGAATTAGATTACATTTACAAAATATTGTATTTTCAGGCATTGTTACTTGAATATAGTTAATCTAAACTAAATATTTGATTGTCCCCTAATAAGTGGAAATGTACAGTATTTCCTGAAACGATTGAACATTCACTTAATTTAAAAAAGCACCCACTTCACTAATAAAAAAGTCCATTATAAGATTAACTAAAATCCATCGCAGACATTGTTCTGTGACGAATTTTATTTCTTCACAAACACGTTAGTACATGTCTTATCAATTATCATTATCATTAGTTAGCTCTATAATGGAATTGAAGCCCGTTAGGAAACAAAATTTTGTGATCATGCATGCACATTTTGTCCATTTTTTCAATTGCAAAAATCTGTCACCGATGTCTTCTATCTGTGATGGAATCTTATTTTTTCACAAACTTTTAAATTGTTTTCTTGTAATGATTTATGTTTGAAGATAAATTTAATCATGAATTACTTATGTTTTTCCTTTCTTTTATCACTTGATCATTCCATTTTTATTTTTTATTTTTCATAATTTTATGACCAATCTTATTCTTTCTATACCATAACTAAAGCGAAGTTGTTATGTTTTCTGTAAATAACTTATTTACACTAAATAATTGCCTATATACAGTTGACCCGAAAATTTAAATTTAATATATATATATATATAATGTTATCTAGTTTTGCATTGAAATATTGTATTGGTAACATTTCATTAACAAAACTGTTAGCTAGTGAACATTAATGCAAGACTTTGCGAGTGAAATTTATCACACTTGATTAAATTTTCTTGAAAATACATGAATAATAAAGAAAAATACCCATTCAAAATCGTCTTTTTTCCGATAGAAATGAATACTCTTTCTATGTTATATCGAAAAGTTAATATTTAAATTTGACTAATTTTTCAAATTTATGTTATCAAAGTGTACATATTTATTTTTTCTTATTAAATTCTGAAGTCGTTAGATATTTCAATTTCAAAATTACGATAATAACCATACGAAAACTAGAAAATAGGATAAAAAAATATGAAGAATATGGGGAGTGAATAAGGACAAGCAAGAAAAGGTTTGTCTTTCGGCATGGGATTAAAATGAGGACAAGAGAGGAATTAAATATTCTTAAAAAGAATTAAGAGGAAGGAATAAAAAGGAAGTAGCCTAGGAAAAGACAAGAAACCCCAGACAAAGATTTTAGCAGTACGGACCAGACATCCCATTCCTTAATATGCCCTCCATATATAATTCTATATTAATTCATTCCCCCTAGCTTTAAGGGCTATTTTGTTTGTTTGTTGTAATAATAATAATTTTATTATTTTTTTAATAATATAGAAAGAAAAGTTGTCAGAAAATGTAAGGCATGACAAACTGAAATTTAAGAATCAAAGTATAAAGCATATAACTGCGAAATCTTTGGGCAAATCTACTATATTAGTTTCTTTTTAATAGAATTCTGAAATTATAATAAAACTCACCAAGGCCCCATATTATAGGATAAGTCACTTAACAAGAGAATCTAACTAATAAGAGCTAAAAGAAAGTATAATTTTTATGTATGTTAATAGGGAAATTTTCACTTTTCGTCCATTAACTAAGCCACT
Source organism: Handroanthus guayacan (assembly GCA_014898755.1). Classification (NCBI taxonomy): domain Eukaryota; kingdom Viridiplantae; phylum Streptophyta; class Magnoliopsida; order Lamiales; family Bignoniaceae; genus Handroanthus; species Handroanthus guayacan. Next base: position 1,582,739 of record JACFYI010001012.1, read on the forward strand.
TGATCACATTTTGTGTCCCACCTTTTCACTTCATCACATTTAGTTCTCCAACTTTCTAATTTCAATCGAAATGGATTAAAGGAAAAAAAGACAGTAGGACCTATTTTGATTGAAATTAGAAATTTGGGAGACTAAATGTGATGAGGTGAAAATGTGAGGGACGAAATATGATTTAGTGGTTTAGTTAAGGGATGAAAAATAAAATTTTTCTTATGTTAATACTTTAAAAATATTTGTTGCAGGTTATAGTGTCGTATTGTTTTTTTAATTGAATAAATTTCTTGGAAGAACTATCAGTGTAAGAAATGAAATTTTATGATGAATATCCACAAAGTAAATTAGAATGCTGAATTTGAGACAAAAAGATTATATCTTGTATTATATATTAGAGTACTGTGAAACGTTCTTCTTGTAATTATACTCAATAGCACATAATACATAATCCTGGCATGTGAAAGTTTGGTGCATATGGGAATTAAGACCCAATTTCTTATTGTCATTATAGATCAGCTGGGAAATGATAAGATTCAGATCATAGGTGAATTTTGTTGCTGAAAAATATTACGATATAATAATTAATTAATATTATTACAAAATGAGCAGTGAAAAGTTGTGATGATCATAAGCAAACAAAAAACATAGGTGCTTGTGATCATTCCCTTAGTTGCTAGCTAGCTGTCTGAGGTTGTCGAGGACCTAGATTTTGACCACATTAAAATTTGTGTCTACTTAACTAATTTGTACTCATGGATTGGATTAATGAAATAATGGAGCATATAATAGTTATATCAATAAAGTTCTATTCGAAGTTAACACTTAAGTAACATAAAATTATTTGACAAAGTTCATATATGTGAACATATATAACAAAGTAATGTATTGTATTCCCTTTTTGCCGACTTTGGCGTTAAAAAGCAAAATCAAAGAAAGAAAAAACATCAAAAGAAAGAAAGAAATTATGGAAAAGGACAGCTAGTCAACAAAGGAAAAATAAGAAATTTGATTAGAATCCTCTGTTTTGACGGCGTTTGATTAATATTTTAAATATATGTCAAGTATATTAAATTTTTTTTTATAAAAATATCAAATGATGAATGCCATATATTTGGCAAGCATTCATATAATAAAATAGGATGTAAAATATAAATTGACATAGAGGATCTAAACAGGCCACTTTTGGACACAAAAAATGTAATAGCCTTAATAGAAGTAATAATCTATAATCCAAAATTAAGAGATGCGGTGAATGCAATAGACAGCAATCAAAAAAGCCGAGGTAGAAACATCATTTGTCGTGATTACGCTAAGGTAAAAATATCATTTGCCATGGCTATATTGAGGTGAAAACATCCATCACTGCTATATGTTATGGTGTATTTTCCACTATTCTCATAGAAACCACAAATCATTACTGTGATGAAGGTGTAACGAATGACTTTTCGTCATCACTATTTTTTATTAACATCAGCTTTCAATCGTGGTAATTGCTCAAATTTCTCGTAGTGCGACCCCTATTCCTATTAATTCATTTTTATCTTATTTCATTGTATAAGTTCATGTCAAGTGAATTGCATTCACAATCATGCAAGTATCATTATAAAGAAATATTTCATACACTTAACATGTATTTGTGCAATAAAATAAGAAATGAAATATGAATTAAAACATATCTCTTTCTTCTATATATTTAAAAAAAAAAAAAAAATTAGAGGA
>JACFYI010001012.1:1593361-1607297 GCA_014898755.1 Handroanthus guayacan
TTTGCAGACCTTTTTCAACTGGTATTATGCCTCCGTGGGGGTGTCCCTTATGATGGCTCTCACAGTTATAGTTTACATCCAGAATCAATTTGGGTGGGTCGTCGGGTTCGGAGTTCCGGTGGGGCTCATGTTTTTGTCGACGGTTATGTTCTTCCTTGGATCTAAACTCTACATTAAAGTGAAGCCAAATAAAAGTTTGCTGACGGGTTTGGCTCAGGTTTTGGTGGCGGCTTGGAAGAAGAGGCACTTGGAGTTCCCGCCCGAGGACTCCGATGGCCGCCATTATTACCGGAGTAACGGTTTCAAGCTTGTCGTGCCAACAAACAGATTCAGGTGATCAAACATTATGTACTTTTTAGATTTTAAATTTTTTTGGGGGGATAATTAACAAAAACTCTAAAAAGCATTTGTAACATCACATCCACGCCCTGAAAATTTAATATACTGAATAAAATATTGTAAGTAGACTTCTTATTAATTAATCCAACCATCATGATTGGCCGGAAAATCAAGGGAACAGTAAAAACGGAATGAAAACAGCTTCATCATTTCACTGTTCCTGTGTGGAACGGGTTTCTTGTGGAACTATTTTTCCGAACGATAAATTATCTAGAACAAGCAACAATTCGATTTATCGGACTCTTTCTGCAATTTGAAGTGGAACGGAACAGATGGAGAAAACAGAATCTTGTTGAGGAATTAAAAATAGAGGGAAATATGTAGGCTACATTAATGTTTCACGAGGGCAGATGTTAAGCATAACACTAGCCATCATTCTGAGCCAACGCTCTGGGGGTTCAATTCCCGCTACCTGGATATTTTCTTTCCTCAATTTCTAAAAGAATTAGAATTCTATTCTAGAATAAAGATAATGTAATCTGATTTGTTTATTTATTTATTTATTTTTGAAGCATATTCTGATTTATTATTACAATTAGTGAATCACTGTTATCTTGATTCATTAGAAATTGGATAGGTAAGGTTTTATTGGGGGAAAAAATCCATACTTTAAAATACAAAATGTACGGAACAGTTGTGGCCATTCATGGAAATTACAAGGGAATCGAAGCAGTAACCTTTGTTCTGGGTGCTATGATTGCTCCCGCAAATAATGCCAACTAATGAAATGTTATTATAATTTCTCAAATCACATCTTCATCAAAACATAACTGACATCCATATGTTGTATTCATTTCAGATGCCTAAACAAGGCCTGCATTCTATCAGAGCCCGAGAAAGACCTAAAACCGGACGGTTCACCTTCAGATCCATGGACCCTCTGCAGCATACTGCAAGTAGAAGTCCTGAAATCACTAATACAATTGTTGCCAATATGGTCCACAGGAATCATGATCGGAGTAACCATAAGTCAGCACTCTTTCCCAGTGCTCCAAGCCAGCACAATGAACAGACGCCTCAGCGGAAACTTCAAGATCCCGCCGGGCTCCTTCGGCCTGTTCGGGATTCTTACGCTTACCATTTGGATCAGCCTTTATGATCGAGTCATTGTTCCTCATCTATCGAAGCGGACCAAGAATCCACATGGCATTGCCTTCAAAACCCGTATAGGGATTGGGCTTTTTATTTCTTGTTTTGCTACTGCGACGGCTGCACTGGTCGAGAGGACACGACGGGCCACGGCGATCCGACAAGGGTTGGCTGAAACACCGAAGTTGCAGGTATATATATACACACACATATTTGGTAAATGGTACTCCCGTGTCAAATTTATTAGTTTTGACACGTTGCACTTTAAGAATAATCTAATAGCACTTTGCCTCTTGAATTTAAAATTATTGGCGCACTTTGACTTTTAAGAAAAAATTTTCAAATGAAATATGCAACTAAAAAGCGCCTCTATTGACTTTTCATGCAAAAATATATCGTTAGAAAACCTTTGTGAACTTTTTAAGCTAAAAACATTTAAAAAAACTAGCATGTAATTTTTATAGCATTTGTCGAATGATACTCTTGTTATTTCCTCTTTTATTCGTCCAGAAAAAACGTATTTAAAATGAAATTTTTAGGATGAAGGAAAAGAAATAACAAGGATATTCTTAGTATTGTACATAGAAGTCATATGATAATCTTAGTATATTTATTTCATCTAAAAGAATACATCTGGGGGCAAAGTGCTATTAAATTATGTTTTGACAATATAATAAAACTGAAAATCCAATGGGGCGCAGTGCGATTACTCATATGATAATGGTCATATTATTCTGGCTTTATATATTATAAATATATTATGATAAATTTTATCTTTATTTATTACAAATTTATTACGTTAAAATTAAGCCGAACTAGCTTGAGATATCTTGGAAAATTTTATTTTGAAAATGTGAGAGACCTTAGATTTTATTTTGAAAATTTGTGTAAAAAGATGTGAGAGACAATCAATTTATAAACTGTATTAAGGATGTTAATTGCTTTGACGTGAATAAAAAATATGCATTCTTTACATTTGATATAGAGTCGAACCAGATGTCTTCCCCCATCATCTCTCACTCAATCCTTCAATTTATAACATAAACACTTAATTATAACATTCCCAAACATTACCTCGTCATCCACAAATCAAACTATTTCATAACTAAATTTCACTTCCCTACATGTCTTAAAACCCTAGTTTCATGTGACACAGGTGGACATGTCGGCAATGTGGCTAATACCACAACATTGCCTCACAGGACTAGCCGAGGCGTTCAATGCCATAGGCCAAATCCAACTCTATTACTCCCAATTCCCGAAGAGCATGGCTAGCATAGCAGTAGCACTTTTTGCTTTAAGTTTGGCCATTGCAAACCTAATTGGGAGTCTCATAGTCAACATTGCGGATCATGTTTCTAAAAGGGGTGGAAGAGAAAGTTGGGTTTCGAGTAACTTGAACAAGGGACATTATGACTATTATTACTGGATTCTCACTGTTTTAAGTTTCGCAAATTTGATCTACTTCAGCTTCTGTAGTCGGGCCGTTGAATACGACGAGGAAGGGAAAGTTTGGGATGAGGTTGCCGCGGAGGAGCATAAAAATGGGGTAGTGCTTGGTAAGGAAGTTGGTATGGTGGATATGTGCAATTCTAGAGATGACACTTCTTCAGTATATTTTTCTGCATAGTTGCTAGATATGTTCTCGATTTTGTAATTTTCTTGTGTTTTTTCCTTTTTTTGTATGTAATAATTTCAACAAGTTGCTTATCATCTGAGGCAAAAGCCTAATTGTGCAATAGTTAATTATGATTGCTCTTTTATATAAAATAATTTGAATTTTTTTTATAAGAGCATGATCCAAAAATATTTTTAAGTGATCCAGAATTTGCTGAATTTAAAATTCATCATAGCATATAATAGAAAAATAATAGTTAGTTATGTATCAATATGAATAATGCTTTACAAAGAACTCATACTTGTAAAAAACAAATTTAATGATTTTTTTTTCCAACAAGGAGAATAGTGTATTACCTCAAATAGGAAAATCTTGATATACAAATAAAGTTCCCAACCATGGTTATAGATAACAAGATAAAAGAAAAAATGATTGCATTTTCCCGTGGACAATAATACAATTAATAATTTAAAATTTCATTAACACGGTCTCTTTCTTAAGGAAATGGACTTGTCAATTACAGAAATGAGGATTCACTTTCAATACAATCAAATAAGATTGGTTCAGCTCAAAAAGCCACTTTTCTGATTGATCTAGAATCCATAAAAAATGAATAAGAGATCAGATAATTGCATGCTTAAACCGTGAGACTACAATTTTGTATGATACAGCATGCCTCTGTATGTGTTTCGATTTTTAATGGGCTCGATATGTTATTTGGTATGATTGAACCCAAATGACTTGCTTGGTTATGATTTAGTACCTCACTCTCGATGAAATTTTCTAGTGAGAAGAAGCATGTAAGTATTTGAAAGCTTTAATTTTCGTTTTGCACTGCAATCAAAGTTTGTGTTGAATGGTTCCTCAATCAAGATTATAAGAACGAATATCAAATAAAATAACCTTATTCTTTAGGTAACAATAATATAATTAATAGAAAAATCCATTTTGGTGGACTTGATCAAATGTGAGATTGAGAATTTGCATTTGGCATGATCCAATTGGATTCTTTGAATCTTACAATCACATAAAAGTCGAAAGTCATCGAAAATCACCCAAAGTCAATAAAAAATGAATAAGAGATGAGCTATTTATAAGCAAAATCTCCAATTTGAGCATATTGTGGCTTATCACACCAACATCTCTATCAATTATTTTGCTTATGATAAAAATTGAATTAAATGTAAAAAAATTAAATAGACATAAAACTAAACGTCGGAATTCCAAAAAAATAAAATCAAAATAAAAAGGAGTAATTCCAAAAAAATGTCTTTTTGCTTGTCTTGTCAAGTCTTCGTTTTACTCCAATTGTTTATCGGCCGGCTGTAGAAAATAAAATCCATGGCCTGCAAACGGACGCCAAACATTTCTCAAATCCACCTCAGAAATCACATTTGGAGTCCAGTTCTTCAGCTTTCGTCGATATATAGTCGCTCTCGTCGATATATATACGTAATATAAATATATAGTCGCTCTCGTCAATACATACAACGACTAAAGCTTCACTGTACTGTTATCGCACGGGGAGCAACGGCAGACGAATCAATGGCTCCGATTGCAGTAGGTGACGTCATCCCCGATGGTACCCTGTCCTACTTCGACGAACAGGGTCAACTCCAGAGCGTGTCCATTCACTCACTAGCCGCCGGTAAGAAGATCATACTGTTCGCCGTTCCCGGTGCCTTCACCACCACCTGCAGGTAATACTCTCCGCCATCCGATTGTCCACTTTCGATTGTTCATTACTAATTTTTTCCCTTCAAATCCTAAATGATCATATATATATATATATATATATTTGGTGTGCAGCATGAAACACGTGCCGGGGTTCATTGAGAATGCAGATGAATTGAAGTCGAAGGGCGTTGATGAAATCTTGTGTATCAGTGGTATGTGCGCTCTTCAATGTTGATAATTCAGTGTGCCAAATCTGTAGAATGTGAAGAAAGAAATATGCAAGTGTGTGTGTGTGTTTCTGCAGAAATGTGAAGAAAGAGAGATATCCATTTCTGCTTCGGCTGATTCTGTATTATGTTCGATGATTTATATAATGCTTGATAATATAAGAAATATCATTACACGGACCATTTCACTGAATTAATAAATAGAGATAATTACCTCATCATTCCAAACTGATAATTACAATTATACGCCTAAAAATTTTGAAACACTACAACTAGACTCCTAGATAGGGGATAAATTGTAATTATGTATAAATTCAAAGAGTGTAATTATAATTATACTTCATGCTGAACTATCCATAGGGATTGTAATTGTAATTACGCCGACCTCAATAGGTGTTTTGATAATCACGCCAAACTACATGGGTGTTGAGGTCATTAGGGTAAATTGCAATATACTCCCTTCTAAAATAGAAAATGTACAAATAAATTCTCACATGAAAAGATAATAGGCATTGAGACCCCTTGTGATTTTAAAAACTCATGTATTATACTCCGCTCTATCATGCAATATGGCTCACTCTCACTTTTTGAAAATGATTTTGTTATTTTAACTTTGGTAATATCATTTTTACCTTTTGTAATGCCTAAAAACATTTGATTTGTTTCTTGAAGTTCATTTGGTTAAAGGAGGAATCAACGGAAGGACAAAAAATTTTTAACAAGAAAAAGAAAAAAAAGAAAAAAAGCATTTAATGCTTGTGAGTATATAATAGAGGGTAAAAATGATATTACGCAGGCCAAAATAACAAAATTAGTTTCTAAATACACAAGTGAGCCATATTACCTCATGGAGGAAAGTATAATGCATAATTTTTAAAATCAATGCCTATTACTCTTTTATAGAGTTTTTCTTTCACATTTGCCTAGCTATTTGATAGGGGGTAAATTGCAATTTACCAAGATAATTATCCCTGATAAAAATAGCCCTGAGACTAGCTTGGGTATAATCGATCCAGAATTTGGTTGATTTGGCTCAGTATTGACGCTGAATTTTATATTGTGTTCATAATTCATAGGTTCCGGTTTGTGAAGAGCCGATTTCTTTTTGGATGTTTGGCCAGTTTTGTCGTGTTATAAAGAAGTATGTTGGATTTTTTTTTTTTAATTTATTTTTTGGATAGATCTTGGATATTTAATTGTTAAAGGTTCTGCAAAGTGTTAACGCGCATAGTGGATCTATTGGATTTCTTCCAGTATCATAAACTAATATTTAATTTCCCTCTAATCTATTCTGAGCATCAGCAAATTGTAATTAAAGTATTGAAATAGTGCTTAGATTTCTTTCAAATTTCTTGATCATATTAGATTAATAGTATGTGCGCGCGCGGGGACCATGTGCTTACCATGAAAGAAATATCTATCCTCCTTGAAAAAGATTCTAGTGTATTCAAGGACATTAGCGTACTCATTCATGCTTTGACCATTTTGGATCTTATATTCCAATAATCTGTTGGAATTCGTATTTCATTACACATAATATGTCCGGTATATTTCGTTCGTCTTATATCTTCTATCCCATATCATGTTGCATTTTTTATTTCATTTCACAGATACATACCAAGTGTATTGCATCCCCAATCAAATATTTTGTTAATCAAGAAAATTTTAATACAACAATCACAAATTTATCATGTAAAATAGGAGTTGAAACACGTTGTAGGATGGATAATCATAACGCATTTCATCAATAACCAAGTGTTTCTATAAAAAATATTTAGTAGACTTGGCATGTATCCTATAACGAAATACGAAATGAAACATAATTTGATATAAGGATTCGAACTAGCTGAAAATCTCTATTCAAGACTCGACCATTTATCCGAATCCTGTTTTCATTCTAGACTTGACGATGTATGCTATTCTTGTTTGTAGTGAATGATCCATTTGTGATGAAGGCATGGGCAAATACTTACCCTGACAACGAGCATGTCAAGTTTTTGGCTGATGGCTCCGGAACTTACACTAAGGCACTCGGCCTTGAACTCGACCTCTCCGACAAGGGACTTGGCATTCGCTCTAGAAGGTTTGCCCTTTTGGTTAAGGACCTCAAGATTAAAGTTGCTAATATTGAGTCTGGTGGGGAATTCACTGTCTCCAGCGCCGAAGATATCCTCAAGGCTCTTTGAGGCTTGCCCCATTCGCGCAGAAATAAAATCTTTAGAATTTGATAGTTTGCTTTAATGAAAAAGATGTTTTGACATCCTTTTATACTTGTGTCTACTATGATGTTGGTTGCAGTAAATGGACATGGGAATTCTGGTATCCTTGTTCTTAAATGCTTTTCTTGCATTGTAATTTGATGAGTACAATTTTCATGGTTGTGGAGAAGTTCTATGTATCTGTCCGAAACTTGCCTTTGTTAGGCTATTCTCAATGTCTCATACACTGCTGCTGTAAATTGCATTTTTTTCTTTTTTTCTGACACTTTAAGGTGGATTTCACTATGTTTTCCTAGCCTCTTGAAATTATGGAAATATATACCGTATCCTCTATAATATTTCATTTTATCAAAGGGAGAATTACCTTAAAACTCTCGAAGTTTAGCATAATTATCGAAATGTTATTGAAGTTTGAATAATTATAATTACCTCATTTATCATTAATTCAATTCATGAGAAATTTGATCAAGTTTGAAATCAAAAAATAGATAAATATATTTTAATAATATATTATGCTCGAATAATATTTTGTGTCCGGGAACCTTGTGCCGCAGTCCCCTATGAGAATATAAGACAAGTCATCTTTTGTCTTTTAAGCTCAATATATGATTTTATTAAATTTTCAAAAATATTGTTTCCAGTTATACGGTAGTTCGGTAACGTAAATTAAGTTAGCTCATGTCTAAACTTTAAAAAAGAAAAAGGGTAATCTCAAGTCTAACATGTTTTTTATTTTTCTATGTTGCATCCATATTCTGAATAAATTTATGTAAACATAAAATTCAGCCGTGCCGCTTTATAGTTGGTTTACTTTAAATTAATTAACTTATATTATTCAGTTCAAATAAAAATTTAAGATTTTAATATTTACCAAATGCTTTTTAGAACAGGTAAATTAGAAAACATACTACATTTCCTAAGTTGGTGGCGGCTAAAATATAATATTGTCATAGTTTCATCATGTTATGTTGAATGTATGTAAAAGTTTAAAAAATTAAAAACATTAAATATAATTTTCCCTTAACTGGGATAGAGATATAATTTTAGATTTATCAATTTTTCGCCTTAACTAGGATAGAGATTTAAAGAAGGCATCTTTCTTCTATCGTGCTGATCTGAAAAACATGAACACACAAAAAGTTTTACACTATTCCACTTTAATTTAAAAGATCCCCAACAAGTTTAAAAAGTTGCCCAAAAGTGTCACAAGCAGAATCTTGTAGGGATTTTTTGTAACATTTTAGATAAGTGTACAACTAAATAAATATTTCTAGAAATATATATTTGGCTTGCATTACTGTGATTTAAAAAATAAATAAATCATCACTTTAGAAACTTTGACAAAAAAATTAACGCAAAATTATTAGATTTTCTTTTTTTAGGATAAATTGTATATAACTCAATTTCAAAATACACAAAGTGATTTTCAAGCAATCCTTGCATCCATGGGACCCTTCTGCCTTAGTCACGACAAATGATATCAGAATAAATCACCAGTCAAAAACTAGGTGCTATGCGATGCAAAGTGTTATACGTACAAGAATTATGCTTTAGACTTGTGGTACAAAATGTTACATGCGCGAAGTCATCCTTAGAATCTCATACATTGGATTCTGAGTAATCGTCGCATCTATGAGGCCAGCTAGGCATTATAATAAATTACCCCAAAAAAATAAAAAATAAAAATTCAAAGTTGCATAAGCATCTATCATGCCGGCTGGGCGTCATAATAAATTACCAAAAAAAAAAAAAAAAAGAGGCTTTCAAAGTTGCATATTACTTGAAACTTCAACAAGAAGACAAAAGAAACCAAACATAAATCCTTACTTCATTTATAACAGTAACAAATACTGTCTAGAAAAACTGGTAAGCAGTTGGTGAAAGTGGCTTAGATTAGAGCCGTTTGAGAAGGGGGTCCCATTAAAGCCACAAACTTTTCTGCATTTCAAAAAATATTTCTGTTGGATTTGAAATTTGTCGAGGGGGATGAAAAATTGAAAAAGTGACAGCAAGACACTTTGACTCTTCTCTCTCTAAAACCACTCCCCACTCCCGAACAAATACACTGTCTGTAGCTTTGTTTTTTAATTCTATTCTTAGAACTCCGAGTTTGCAATAGGGGCCTCTCTTTCTATATCCAACCATTTTCTTCTCCCTTTTCGTCCCCATTTAACTCATTGTCATCTCTTATTTTAAAGAATCTTGAAAAGGGCTTAACTTAGAAGGTGAAAGATAAGGGAAATGAGTGCTTCAAAGTTCATCAAATGTGTTACAGTGGGAGATGGAGCTGTTGGCAAGACCTGCATGCTCATATGTTACACTAGCAACAAGTTCCCTACTGTTAGTTTCTCATTCTTGATTCTTGTTTATGAAGGCATTTACTTTTAGGGTTTCTCATTATGATTTCTTTTATTGTAATACATGGAATTGAAATGGGATTTTCCTTTTCTTTTGGTGGGATTTAATTTAGCACTGTTTTTAGTTAGTTTCTCATTGTCAATTTCTTGGGGGGTTTTTCCTTTATCTTGGTAATTAAATGCTGTGTTTTTCCTTTTCTTTTTTTTTCTTTTTTTCTTTTTTTTTTAAAATGGCAGGATTATATCCCAACAGTGTTTGACAATTTTAGCGCTAATGTTGCTGTAGATGGCAATATTGTGAACTTGGGTTTGTGGGATACTGCAGGTAATATTCCCCCATATAGATAGTTATTTTATTGAGATCCCTTGTATGGAATCTGCTATAATTTATACTTTCTTTCATTTCCTAACTATATTGATTTCCATAAATTTAAAGGTCAAGAAGATTATAGCAGGTTGAGACCATTGAGTTACAGAGGTGCTGATATTTTTGTATTGGCCTTCTCTTTAATCAGTAGGGCCAGCTATGAAAATGTCCTCAAGAAGGTAAAAGCTTAAAACATGACCCATTAGTGATTTGAATTAACAACATTCTTGCTTCTATGGATTAAAAATGCTGTGTAATTCTTTGAGTATTTATGAAAGTGTAGACTTTTTACTTTTTATTGCCTTCAAAGTATTTATAACACAATCTGAATCCTAATTTCAGTGGATGCCTGAACTTCGTCGGTTTGCTCCAAATGTCCCAATCGTACTCGTCGGGACAAAGTTAGGTATGACCTAAAGTGATGTTATTACATTTGTTGTTTTTTGGCATGATACAAGAAAGAATTGCCCGACATAATGGCCTTAAATCTGTTATTTTGTTTTTCCCTTGTAGATCTTCGTGAAGACAGGGGATTTCTAGCTGACCACATGGGATCTAACATCATTACAACTGCCCAAGTGTGCATTTTTCTTTCCTTTCATCAGCTAATTACTTTGATTTTGTGTTGGTTAATGAGTAATCTGGCTTGAATTTATAGGGGGAAGAGCTGAGGAGACAAATTGGTGCAGCAGCTTATATTGAATGCAGCTCGAAGACTCAACAGGTGAGGGAACTATTTATTCTAATCATTATCCCAAGTGTTTGTAAAAAACATTTCTTTATGAGAAGCTAAAGTTAGTGAATCTTTTGCCAGAATGTGAAAGCTGTTTTTGATACTGCAATTAAGGTTGTTCTTCAACCTCCTCGGCGGAAGGAAATGCCGGCTCAGAAGAAAAGACACAGTAGCGGTTGCTCAATTGTGTGAGTATTGCATTTTCACGATCAACATTCTTTTGCACAAGTATTTTAGTAGGAACTTTGTCGAATAACTATGGAAAATGAAGTATGGAATCAGACTATGAACAAGGTTAGAGTTTTTAAGAAACTTAACCAATATGCAGCGAAAACATGGAGTTAAACAAGATCCAAAATGAGAATTAGATTCATTCATTGTTTGTGGAGCTGCCACGGATCTTATTACCCATTAAATTTGTTTCACTCCTATGATTAAACAAAAGGGACAATTACCTCAAGACCTTGACAGAAACAACTTCGGTGATTTGGAAAATATAATTACACCTTCTGGCATTAGTTCAATTGACGGAAAACTTAATGAAGCCAAGTATAATATTACAATTAGACCTCCTGAAAATCAAGCATATTGATTAAAACATTATAAGTAGACCCCTTGTTAATATGACATGCTTAAGTTTTTAACAGGTCTAATTGTAATGTTACGCATGCTGCACCAAGCTTTTCTTAGCTTAACTAACGGCACAAGCCAAGGGGGTGTTATTGTAATTTCCTAGGCCACGTGTATTTACTACTTAGGCCAAAACCTCAAGGTTGTTGAGGTAATTACATCTTTATGGGGTGAGGCAACTAGACAGAAGAGGTGAAATTGCAGATGCGTTATTACTGTTAAAATGACTACCAAGAGTAAGAATCCGTGGAACATGAGAATTGAATTCGAAAACCTCTTTCAAGAAAACCACTTAAAATATTCTAGCTTTTAGAGTTATCCAGTTCAGTTTCACCTAATGAAGTCGTACTTCACACAACATAACAGTGCCACAATATTCTTTTTTCTATGTTTTTGTTTCTGCAATCATCCTTAATAATACATTTGATCCTCAAACTATCGTCTGAATCTTCTTTTTCACTGCCTGATTCCTACAGCAGAGGTATTGTCTGTGGCGGTTGTGTTGCTTAGCAAGTATATAGCATCATATCGTGATTTATCGTTCACTTTTTGCAAGTGCTGAAGTTGTGCTGGACTTCTAACCGGACAGGTTGAAACATCTAATGTATTAATATGTTTACCTTAACCAGTGTGATTAGTTTTACAAGCCCACTGGGCGAATATTGCAGAGGGAATTGTTCATTCTCTTAGCCTGTTATTGTTTGTTTTTAAGTACAATGTTGTGAAGATGTAATGCTAATATGTCCGAGTGATAGTTTTTCTTTCCTTTCTTTCTTGTGCACTATATATGTTCTGGAAATCATAGTTTTATTCCTGAGACTATGAAGGTTTATTTTGCTCCATTTTGATCTGAAATTTTTTCTTAGCATCTGCATATATTGGTTGAGAAAATCTGTAGTAGCTAGGACTTTTCATGTAACCATCAAAACCAATTTTCTTAAATCTTTTATATATAGAAAAGATTAGTGTATATGTAAGTTTAATCTTATATGTTTAATCATTAATGTTATTTTGAAAATTTAGGAATTAAGTTTTTGAAGTTTTTCATGGTTTTGCTAAGTTTTAGCTTTTAAAGGGTTTTTAGTCATTTTGTATGTTACATTACTATTTTAATCTTTTGTAGTGGTTAATATATACTAGCATATATGTTCTCCCTCATTTAAGTATTAATTTTTTGCTTGAATTTATTTTATGAAATAACAAATTGAAAAAAATTAATCAGGATAAAGTTTGAGAGAGAGGAAATAACACATTTGAAGAAAAAATAAGAGAGAGAGTAATATTACACACGAAGGAGAGAAAAGAACAGCAGTGAATTTTTGTTTTTTTGGCATTTTTGTCTTATCTAAATAGGGTTAGTTTAACCATTATATTAAATATCACAAGGTGAGGAGTTGATGCTTGAGCATCAAGTCTATATTATAAATTATTCTTCTTGAATTTTTTCTAAGAAGGAACGTTGAAAATGAAAAGAATTTCATACAAGATATTACAAAAGGAAAATGTTTGTTTATTTATTTATTTATTTTGTGAAAGAGAAAATGTTTATGATTTTGCCTATGAAAGAATTGAGACATGAGCGTGAAAGAAAATTCATGCAATAGAGCAACGTGAAAGCCAAGAAGATCTTTTGTAGGCCTCATTACTTACAAAATGATGCCTTTGGTGGCACAAACCTTTGTCTCATGTCGAGTTTGAGATTTCTTGATTTTTCCGATATTTACCCCTTAACCTTGTTTATTCTTCAAACTACTTTTGTGATAAGTTCAAAGAAAATTATATTTTACTCACAATTAGTTCAAACTTTATGATGCAGAAATTAAATTTTCTATCAAGCTTGAGATTCATAGCCCCTTAGACTTTCGATCGAACACTACTTCATAACCACGTGAGCTCATGGTCAAAATCTAATTATGTAGAAAAATCCTCTTTGATTTGTATTCCTATTCAGCTCTCAAGATATTTCACCTTACTTCACGCACACCCACGAGCCAAAACTTACGGCTACATATGTTTAGATCAATTAATCAACAAAAAAATAACTAAGTCATAGTTGCCCCTTGACTCCTGATCAATTATATGGTCAATTCAATTTTTTTTTTTTTTTTTTTTTGCATCATACACTAAGATGGTAATCACAACTTTTTACAACAACAAATTTCATGGATTGTGCTAATATGCTAAGATGGTAGCATCCTACATAAGTTGGATTCAATTTGTATCATATTAACTTATACTTGCGTACTTTTAAATTTTCTAAACGAGGAATTCTTTATTGCAATATCCCATCAAGATCATATTATTTTGTTCAGATTTCTTATTCTAAGTATGCATGCACATAATAGTAAAAAAAAAAAAAAGATAAAAAAAATAAAAAAACTAATAAACCTGTCATCCATATTTTTATTTGGCTAATTCCAAGAATTCAAATCAATTTTTACCCAACTTATAAAAAAAAGTCAATTTTTACCCAAAAACTTTACAAAATAAGAATAATAATAATAATAATAATAAAACAATAAGCACGTGCAGAAACAAAAACTCACGTGACCCCTTGTTGCCATCTTTTACGGCATGATTGGTATGTAGGAATGAGGCAGGAATGGAATGGGCATTCCCA
>JACFYI010001012.1:1607397-1618040 GCA_014898755.1 Handroanthus guayacan
ATTAAGAAATGATAATATCATTCATTTCCTATTTCTTGTGCATACCAATCATAGAAAAAATAATAGTTACTTCGTTCCTTTCCCATCTTTATTCCATTTCTAAAATCATTCCATTCCTATCTAATTCCATTCATATACACCAATCATGCCGTTAGTCTTTTGCACCATTAAAACTTTACATGGAATGGAATCGAATGCCGTTAGTCTTTTGCACCATTAAAACTTTACATGGAATGGAATCGAATCCAATTCAATTGTAATAATAAATAAGTTACCAATGATGGAGGAGCAGCCACCTCCGCCGCCGTCGAAGAGCTGGAGCATCTACACCCGCCGCGAGATCACCTCAAAGTATGAAATCCTGGAGCGCGTGGGCTCCGGCGCATACTCCGACGTCTACAAAGCCCGCCGTCGATCGGACTCTGTCACTGTCGCCCTCAAAGAAGTCCACGACTACCAATCCGCTTTCCGGGAAATCGAGGCCCTTCAAACCCTCCAGAACTGTCCTAACGTCGTCTTCTTGCACGAATACTTCTGGAGCGAGGACGAGGACACCGTGTTGGTGCTCGAGTACTTGCCCACCGATTTGGCCGCCGTGATAAAGGCCGCCAAGAAGGAATGGGATGATGGGATCAGCATAGGCGAGGTGAAGCGTTGGATGGTGCAGATTCTGCGCGGGGTTGACGCGTGTCACCGGAATTCGGTTGTTCATAGGGATTTGAAGCCGTCAAATTTGCTGATGTCTGCTGACGGGGTTCTCAAAATCGCCGATTTTGGGCAGGTCCGTTGTATTTGGTATCACTCGTTTACTAGTTTTCTCTCTACTTGGTTGTGCCTTTTGTAGATTCTCCCCTTTTCCATACATGTTTGCATTGCCATCACAAATTTATTTGATTTTTTTGTGTTCTTTAAGCATGATTCTTGATTTCTTTTGTATGTGCGTTTCCGTTTACGTGTTTTTGCTATATATGGTTTCAGATTATGTTATGAACCACTAGATGTGAGGGTAGAACACAGTTTTTTTCGAATTAGATGGCCTTATCCATGGATGTTACATGCTAGTGTCTCAAGAATTATGTTGCATACTTGTTGTAGAACATTGTTCACTAGAAAAATACCTTTTGATCTATTAAACTTTGAGAAGTATGGGTTTCCAAGTGAAGCACGAACCACTTATCTTTAGATTGAAATTACTTTCCTAGAGTTAGATGAGGCATTGTTCATATTGATGGTCTTGATAAAGTGACGATCTTCAAGTTAATGGCTAGAAGAAGGTAGGTATTTCTCTGACGTGGAATCAAGTTATCTATTTAGATTTTATGTTGTGATACTTTGGAATGTTTGATGGTGAAAAAAGGAAGTTACTTTAAAGCATTAATTTGAAAGGTTGTATATGTGACGTTTCTTCAGGCTGGACTAAACTGATTGATGTTAATGGTGAAATCTAGTTTTTGAGTCACCACTCAATTATCATTTTCTGGTTCAATGTTTGTAGGATCTATGGGTTTGTTGTAGAACCTTAAGTGTGAATTTTGGACCATCATCCTTTTGCGTATTTAATCTTCTAGGGAAATGTTAAGCGTAGTATCTTGTGTGCTATATCCTGTGCCTGAGCTAATCATTTTGCTATAATATCTTATGGAGGAATCTGCCAATATTCTAATACTAATGGAATAGGATAGGAAATTTAAACAATCTATCATGTCTATAAATTCTGAAAGTGCCCGTTTTGAAATGGCATTGCCCGAATAGCCATATTCTATATAATTGCCAAATTCCTAACTTGAGCAATGAAAAATCTTTGAAACAGGCTTAGTCAAGGGCTCTTTGAAATGTATTCTGGTTTATATCCTTTCTGACTGCTACTTTTTGAATGAAGTTATCTACCTATAAAATTATTCCACTAGTTGAGCTGCTTCGTTGTACTGTGTATGTGTTACTTGGGTTCTATAGTCAAATTAATTAACTCCATTTTGATGGAATTAATTAGCAGAAATACTCTGTGTTTTTGCTTCAATATTAACTAAAGCGCCACTTTTTTATGGTCACACATCATATGGCACAGAATAAGATATCTATAGGTGTGGCTTATTTGGGTTATAGAACGTTGTCAAGAAGTTTGCTCAATTGCGGGCATGATTGACTGGCCTCTAACATTTATCTCATCATTTTAGGAGTCCTAAATGCCAGAATATTCTGTTTTTAGGCTTCAATATTATCTACAATGTCACTTTTTTAAGGTCACAAGTCACACAACGTATCTATATTTCCGCCGGCACTAAAATGCATTTATTTCTATGTCAAGGCTAGGATACTTCTGGCCCCTGGATTTGTTGAGAACAATGCCTATAATCAATTTGATGAGCAGCCTTCTTCAAATCAAGAAACTTCAAACCAGCCTCCTGAAGTTGTTCCTGGATTAGATGGTCAGCCAATTCAATATCATACAGAACTCAGCAGTGAAAAATGTGTCATGGAGCAAGATGACCTCACAGTTACTGATTTTCCCAAAGACATTGATGACGAGACTACAACTCAAGATGGAGCTGCTTCTTGTCTTGCTACATGCACGACGAGTGATCTAGAGGATCCTTTCCAGCAGCCTTATTCTTATGAAGCTGAGGAGGCTCGAGTCGATGGGAATGGTTCCCTTACTTCATGTGTGGGAACTCGGTGGTTTAGAGCCCCCGAGCTACTATACGGTTCCACAAGTTATGGGCTAGAGATTGATCTGTGGTCACTTGGCTCTATTTTCGCAGAGCTTCTGAGCCTCGAACCAATATTCCCAGGAAATTCAGATATCGATCAGTTGGGCAAAATATTCAGCATTTTGGGCAACTTGACAGAAGAAGTTTGGCCTGGCTGTGTGCATCTTCCTGATTACAAGATAATTTCATTTGGTAAGGTAGAGAAGCCCATCGGTTTAGAAGCAAGCCTTCGAAATCGATCTCCTGATGAAGTTCTTATCATCAAAAAGCTATTATGTTTCGACCCAGCAAGTAGAGCTACTGCAATGGAACTGCTTCAGGACAAATATTTGAATGAAGAACCTTTACCAGTTCCTCTATCTGCATTGAGAGTCCCCTCTAAACATGGGAGTCAAGATGAGGATTCATCTGACGAGTGGAACGATTATAAGGATCTTGACTCAGATTCGGATTTTGACGAGTTTGGTTCATCACAGATCACCACCACAGAAAATGGTTTTTCAATTCGGTTCTCTTGATGTTGATCGGTGGATACCTGGGTTTAATGGAGTTTTCCATTTTACTTTATCTTTTTGCTTATTTATGCAAGAATATACTAAGTTGAGATCTCTTGCCAGTTTGTCACTCTGTCCTCAGGTATGAGATATAGTTATTTACACTGAAAAAAGCAGTAATGCCACTGAAATTAATGCTGTTATTATTTTCTTTTTGCCCTTTTTTGGGTGTCTCGGTGTGTTTATGTGACCATGGATTCATTTATGTGATGTCTCGATTTGGATATTTTGGGAAAAAAAGGAGCTTAAGAGATTTGAATTTGTTGTTTTCTTTTGGCTAATTGTTCTTCCAAGTTTAGATAATATTTCTCAAATCACGTTTGAGGTTGATGTTTTTATGAGAATATTATTGTAGTACCCAAAAACATCACTTTCCTTGAATGTAATCATTTTCATTGTGTGTAGTCAAAATGACCGAAGAATTTTAGTTTCCTGGCGTCGTTGGTTTTCCTTTTTTTTCGAAGTAATAATGATAATAATAAGACTTTGTATTGTGTAATTCTTCTATCTAAAACAAAGAATCACATATGCGTGCTGTACTTTATGCAGAAAACAAAAGAAAATAATTCGCATATTAGCTTCTTCAGAAGGAACCACCTCGTTTAACTTACAGACATTTGGATTTAACCTGGGACATACTCAGCCATAAATAGTATTGACAAAACAGGGGGGAAGAAGAAGAAGAAGAAGAAAGAGGAGAATAAGGGTAGTTACAGCACCCAATTTTAATGACTTCTCCTGTCATTCTGAAAATACGACCATTTGGTTGTTTTGTCTTTTGAGTACTACTAAAACGGTAAAACAAATCTAGAAAGAACAGCCCGTGTAAAGATGCTCGTTTGAAGCTTACAAAACGTAACAAGCGAGAGGGTGTCTAGCTAAACTTAAGCCTCTATATAACAAAAACACTTCTTGAGCTTCTAAGATATTAAGTCTTATTTTGAAAATAAAAAATTAAAGTAATTTGATAAAGAAAGGTATTTATGGATATTAATAATAGTAATTTTATAATTGGAATAGTTAAAATTAGATGAACATATTTAGATTTCAAGAAAAATATACTCCTTACTGTTTCGGAAAATTAATGAGAACCTAATATTATTTTTTGAAAGCTTAAAAAAATAATAATAAGAAAAAGAACACTTTTTGACATTTTAAGAAGCTCTGAATATCTTATAAAATACTTTCTGAGAAGCTTATAAGGTGCTATAGGGTGTATGGGTCAGAATACAAAGCTCTCATGCGGCAAATTGGCTTCAAAAACGAGTAAGAAAACATGTTGTATTATGTATGTGCTTCCATCTTACCAGGTCCCAAAATTGTGTAGACCTATCAATTCGGATACTCGGATGCGAATATTAGTACATCCATATTCGTATTCGAATAATATCCAGATGCAAATATTCGGATATGAATTTTATCATATGCTAAAAATAAATATCCATATCCGCATTCGTCGAATATCAATCAAATATTCGGATATCCAATATCCGCTTTAATAATTATAATACAGATATAATATAGAGAAATTCTTACATCTATTAACTACAATCTTAATCTGAAATTTGAATTTGTGACTTTATATATCCGAATTTATTATATTAATGCCCAAAAATTAAGATAAAAGAATAAAATCGCTTCAAATGTTCCAACTAACCTAAAGTTTTAATATGTATATCATATAATTTTTTAATTTTATTTTTATATATAATTTAATACCTATAAATTATATTATTTATATAATTTATTATATCTAAAATTCTCGCAAATGAATATAATTTTCGGATGCAAATATTTTGGATGTGAATACTACTATATCCATATCCGAAATTTTAAGCAACGGATTCGGATATATACGAATATTTTTGGATACAAATAATATTTGTCAATTTCAAATATAGATGCGGGCAGACCGACGGACATTTGGATATTTTTGACAAGCCTAAAATTGTGAAACAATCCATCAGACAAGAAGCTCAACATTATATATTACAGAACAGCACCTCATATTATCCAACACCAGACACTTACTTTTACCTACATAAATTTCAGTCATAAGATTGCTGATGCTGTCCATTAGGACTTGCTGTAATAACCTCTTCAAGTGATGTATTAGTGGAATTACCCAGGACTAAGCATAATTAAACTATTCTTGAGGAAGAAGAGCGATCTCAATTTCTTGAAGTGATTTTCCTTTTGTTTCCAGCACATTTCTCTTTACAAACACCACTGCCATCAAGCAGAATGTGCCGAACACCGAGTACAACAGTTGAGGCCCCATTCGGTCAAGCAAACGTAGGAACAATAACCCGACGAGGAAATTTAACACCTGAGAAATAACGGGAAAGATAATCGATGAGATTCATGTGTTGTTACCTTTGACCAAAGAAAATGTCTTATTCAGATATGCATCCGAAGTAAATTAGGTGATAAGAGGACATTTACCCAATGTACAGACATACAGAACGCCATAGCTTTAGCTCTAATTCGGCTAGGAACTAGTTCCGGGATTAAAAGAGCAGGAACCGGACCAGCTCCAACAGCAAACATTAGGACAAACCTGCATAAAGAATATGCTAAGCCTTGTCAACACAAGTCGTGATCTACGGCATATTCACTTATCACTTTCATTAATATAGAGGATAATTACTTCAACCAGCCCTGAGATTTGACATAATTTTAGGAACAGCCCCAGTTTTTTGGGAAACTACAATTACCCCCTGCTAGTAAATTACCATGGGGTCAAGTTGAGATGTTTTAATCAATATGTGAGATTTTCAGTGGATCTAATTGTAACGTGACATAGCTCCATTAAGTTTTTCTGTCAACTCAACTAAGGGCACGGGGTGTTCTTGTAATTTTCCCAAACCGTAGGGGTGAGTCTGTAATTAGATCAAACCTGAGGGGTGTTGACATAGTTATCCCATGATATATATATATAACAGCAAGAGCATAAGAAGCTATTTTGATTATTACTCAAAATTTTGGGTCTTGGAGATTGGTTGACTGGACTGTCCAATGTTCAAGAATTACAGTCCAATCTACTATATGGGCATTTGATTGTTAGAAAATTTTATAGATAGCCGAGTGAACATGTATTTGCAACTGTCAAACTAAAGAAACAGAAGCCAAAATCAACACTCACAGCAGCATTCCACCAATGGATAGGTAAAAACCAATAGAAGTTGAGGTAAATGATGCTGTTGCGAGAACTTGAAGAACTGTTGATACAGCCTGGTGAGAACAAAAGTAGTAGAAACACATAGTCAACTAATGATTTCTCTCGTCAGTGTAATGTTTTTGAGAAACGTAAGCGTGTAGATTATCTACCATGCCAAAGAAGCTCCATAAGAGGAGGGCCTTCCTTCCGAGTTTGTCCATCAATGCCAATGCAATAGTAGAGCCTGTCGACAATTAAATGTGATCATATATACAGAAGGTAAAAAGGACTATGCTTAAAAAACCAAGATCACGTACCTATTAAATTTGCTAATCCCACAAAAACATTTGCCAGGTTCGAGGAAACTCCAGCACGTCTAAATACAGTTGAAGAGAAATAAAACACAGCATTTATTCCAGAAAGCTGTTGTAAAGCAAATAGGGTTGATCCAATAATAACAACTGCAAAAGAACTGAGTGAACAACAATACTTTTTGGTAAAGATAAAAAGCTCATAAAGACACAAGGATCACAATCAGGGCGAAGAAGAATAAGAATACGTCCTCAAAAGTCCAGATGTATGAATCAGAAGCTTATTATTTATGTACCTCTGGAATGCCGCCCACAAAGCAATTCGACGAGCTTTACATTATCAACTTCCTCTCCTCTGTCACTCTTTGAAAGCTCTACCATTGCAGCTTTGGCATCTGAACCACCAAGAAGCTTCTCGAATTCAGCTTCGGCTTCGGCAATTCTTCCTTGCTGCCACATCAGGAGACAAAGGAAAACAAAAACCAGAAATGAAATCATGAGTATTTTAAATTTCAGCATTGCTCCACATAACAAATTAGATCACGAAATGCTAACAAATGAAAACCTTGTATAACCAGTGTGGAGATTCAGCACAAAACATCATTAAAAGAGCTAACATTGAAGCAGGAACCATAGACGCCCAAAAGCAGACGCGCCACCTGAGCAAGCGCATAATCAAAAAACACATTGATGAGGTCAGTACGATCACCTTTTTCCCTTATCCCAAAAGAAACGTAATAATCCTTCAGTTTGGCCATATTAAATTTTTACCAGCCAAAGATACTCCTGACAGGAATACCAATCGATAAGGAAGCCATCAGGCCAAGACAAGTTGCTATCTGAATAAAGCTCCCATAGGTACCCCTCACATGTGCAGGTGATATCTAGTTGAAAGTAAAAGAGATGAGGTAGATAAGAGCCGATCATGTTTTACAAATCATGGTTAAATACAGGGCAAAGTTTGAAGGTTTTTACCTCTGTGACATAAAGAGACGCAACTGGGGGACCCACACCCAAACCAGCACCAACTAAAAACCTTCCCAGAAGCATTCCTGTCAAACTTTTAGCAGTTGCACTGGAAATACAGAAAGTTAGCACCTCCTCAAAAATTAAAGATTAACAAAAATACATTGGGATTAACAATCTCATCAAGTGACTGATCTTGCATGGAATGTCAAGCAAATTGAAAGAGTACGAACAAGGTATCAGAATATGTTGACTGTGAGTGAGAAGAAACACTATTTAATACAAAAACCTGCAAGAATTTTATATAGTTTCACGAGAATCAACATCACTCTACATGCAGATCATGATATTCAACCAAAAATACTATTTGCCACAAAATGAAAGGATAAGTCCTCAAGTTTGAGATTTTTAAGTGTAATAATTTGATAGGATCATTGAGAGCTTTGAACTAGATTAATATATATTATGCAGCAATGTATATGACTAGATTAATATTTTGCTTTGTACATTATGCATTATGCAGAAAATCAACTTCTATAGATTTTATATCAGCTATCTTTCTGGCTATTAAATTTTAAAATTTCAGATTACCACTTGAGAGGAATGAGCAATATGCAGGAATCAAGAGAGTGCCATAAAAAGTGCCAGTTTAGATGGATGCCAAAAGCATCAAATGAGTGATAAAGTACCAAAATATAAAAAGAAATGGTTTAATAATAAATAAAGGTCGAATTGACATCATTATTTCCAAAAATTTTGGGATGTGCTAAACAGGATATGAACAAAATAAAGCCACAGAACCAACCCCACGCCCACACCAGCAGCTGCCCCCCACCCCCCAGCCAAAAACAAACCCACAAAAAAAAAAAGAAAAAAAAGAAACACTAAGATAGATAGACAGATAGAGAAGGAGTGGGGGGAGGGGGGCATGGGTTTAGCACTAATGTGCCATCCAGAGATCAAAATTGGTATATCATGAAATAAATGACTTTTAAGTACCATATGGAAGCGCCCATCAGCATAGGCAAAGCACACAACTGAAAAGCTCTACGCCGCCCAACTTCATCAGCAATCCAACCACTGATCAGGGATCCAACAAAAGCACCAGCGAGACAAGTACTGACCACCAAGCCTGTATAGTACCATATCAACATCAAAAACATCGAATTTATAGCTTACATTAACGACATGTCATAGAGATCTATGCTTCACCTTCTTGCAATGTATTCCCGTGGAAACCAAGATCAACAGAAATTGTTTCAAGTGGTTCGTTAACAACTCTGAGGAGAAATAACAGATTTCAGTTTTAACAAGTGGAAATACCAGGAAAAAGTAATACAACGAAAAGAAAGTTCAAGAGCAAACCCTAGATGATAGCCAAATAAGAAGGGAACCAAAGTAGCCACGAGGACATGCGGAAGGGAAAGCTTCCAAGGTGGACTTGCAGTATCTTGCTCCAAACCACTTTCTAGAAGCTCTGAAAGACATAAAAGAAACCCAAACACTAATCATAATGTTTTCATAGAAAAATATGAGACAATATTCTACATACTTCACACTGACAAATTCTTTATAGCATACATTCTTTAGATACTTCAATCAATATACAAGTAAACTTCAAGCAATATCCTGCAGCATTGCAAATTTACTAGCATCTCCCTTTCCATGCGAACATTTGAAAGATTTCAGACAATCGATTTGGGGAAAAACGAGGATGCTAAAGTTACGGAAATCAGCTCCACATGAATGGAAACTTTTACTCACACTCTCTGGATTACAAAAAATTGAGGTAAATGACAGTAAAATCTTCACTAAATTATGATTTAAAATTTACCTGCATTATCTTCAATATCATTAGAGCCAATGTAATCCTTCGGTCCCATTGTTCGCTTGTGCATCGATGGGGATCTCCGTAAGTTTCCTGACATTCCAAATCTTAATTTCCCTTCCACGGAAATCACAACTGGGGAAACTTCTGTCAACTATATCACAATAATTGAATTGCATACTAATGTCAGAGCACACCCTTAAATACATTTTAACTTCTTCAACTTCATTAATCACGGTCTCCACATCTACTCCAACAGATTTAAGTTGAGGTAAAAAAAAATAAAAAAATAATAAAAAATATTAAAAAAGTAGTTTCTCTTCTTCATATTTTTTGTGTTCGAAAAAAGTTACCCGGTAACAAAGCTTAATTTAAACTTCAATTAACCCTAGTTTTCTACTCTCACATATTTTACTTTTATATCTAACCTTTCTCCTATCAAACCAGAATAAAGTAAATATCGTTCTATAAAAATGAAAAAAAGCACAACTATGAAACCTATAGAACCTGCAATTACCTCAAAAAGGAAAATCAAATACAAATGCTAACGAGTAATGAACATAAACCCTTAACTATTCAGAAATCAAATTGCAAGAACTGCAAAGAAGCTGAAATTAAACCCTTCCCACCTGAAAAACCTATGCGCCGATCATCCAAACTACTGAAAACAAATGAAAATCCTCAAATTATCATTTGCTTTAGTTCCTCTCGTTCTGGGCTGGCTTTAATTCTGGGTATCAATGCTAAAGAAGATAGACGTCGCCAACCAAACAAACCATCAATAAAGCAAGTGCAGGTGAACGAATTTAAGTAAAGAATAAAAGGGTAATAAGGTCAAAAGACAAAAATTCCTCATTAAATAATGTTAAATATTCTGGAAATCTATACCTTTTTGGACACGTATTTATGGTCTTTTTTTTATGAGCCACAGATTCAGGTTCTTTTAGCTGGCGGGCGAGGCTACAGCCTACAGTGTTGACACCTGGAAAGGATGGGAGTCAATGGTCATTTTGGAGAAGGTCGGGGTAAATGTGCCATCAGAGTTGTAATTTTTTACTTCGACAATTAGGGCTCATTTACTTTGATTGATGGGATAAGTGAGTGATAGATAAAATG
>JACFYI010001012.1:1624401-1652051 GCA_014898755.1 Handroanthus guayacan
CTGCGTTTAATAAATCTCTGTTCTGTATTTAGCAATTCAAAATTAAAAAAAAAATTGCAAAAATTTTAAAATACATCTAAATGAAAAATTATGAAAATATTCCTAAATGTTGAACGAGCATGACATTCTAAACAAATTATTTACTATTCTCTTTTGAAAGAAGTGATATTGTCTCTCTCTAATCTCTTCTTAGAAGAGAAATATCAGTTCGATGTTCACTGATAGCGTGTAAGCTTTTGCTATCATATGATAACATTTATCTATTGTATAGTAATTCAGAACTTGTCTTATATTTAATTTGTATATTTAATTTTAAGAATGTATTAACGGAATGATTTTAATGCAACAATCAACGTAACCTCCTCTCTAGATAGACCTAGCAAATGGGTATCCGTGGGTAACCCAAGGACGGGTAACAACGGGTTGGGTAAATTTACCCATGGGTAAAATTACCTGTAATTTATTGGCTGTGGAATGGTGTACCCATTACCCGTGCCTATGGGTAACGGGTAACCCGCGGGTACCCGTGTTAAATTATCATATTTTTTAAATATTTTATGTTAAATTAATATTTATTTTGCAATTGCATAATAATATTAAAAAACTAAGAATATTAACTAAATAAAGCTATCAAAAGAGTAAAAGACTAAACTTGAATTTTTATCTTTATTTATTTATTTATTTATTTTGGAGCAAAGAAAATTCTCCTGGGATGATACAACAATTCAAGATATAAATTTGAACAAGATTGTAGCAAATTGTGTGGAGTCCAAATGATTATAAATATCTTCAATCTAACATAAGGTAAAGCAAAAACGAAGTTGTAAATAATAAATCTTCAAGATTACTACTAAGCTTGTTTGATCAAACATTAATCAAATTAAAAATTTTTATATGTAATTTTTTTTTTTTTTGCGGGTAACCCGCGGGTATCCACGGGTTGGGTAGAAAAGTGGCGGGTAATTAGGCGGCGGGTAAAATTACCCGTATTTTTTCGGGTGAAGAATATAAAGTCCATTATTTGTATTTATTTGGGTACCCGTGGGTACCCACTGGTATGAGTAATTTTTTGTCAGGTGTATCTCTAGAAAGATAAAGCACTTGCAAAACACCCCACATTTCGAATTAAATTAATCTTATCCGTCCATTTATAATTCTTGAGAAATCTACACCGTTCATCGAACCACTCAACATTTGCGTCTCAAGTCAACGGCGTCGCAGACTCCTTTGCGCCATAATATTATTATTTTATTTTAACTATTTCCTTTCTCGAAATAGAATCTCGTCACAAATTTCTTTTCTCGGAGAAACTGTTCCCTACTCTAAAGCCTACAACAAAGTCATGCAGGAGACCAATCATCATATGCCACGCACCAACTCAAACTGTATTACATGATGTCGTTAATTAAGGTCTAATTCTCTCGTGCACTCGTTTGCAGCGTATAATAATCACATCCCACACTATCACTTCAAACAAATTCCTGGAAAAATATAGTGTCCGAGATCGACGGCCATAAAGCCCAGGTCGGACGCTTCTATGAATTTAGGCCGTCGATCAGAACTCTCCATGACAACCGTTGGATGGGATAATAACGCTTTTTCGACCGTCCAAAAATTCACAAAATTGAATTTCAAAAGCTAAGCTAGAGAGGGAGGAAGGGACTCAAAACCAGAGCCCCATTTCGAAGAATCCTGTCTCTTTTTACCTCTTCATCTATACATTCAGGAGATATATGTAAATGCATTTGTATCTATATACGTATTTATGGATCGAGCATCCTTTCAATTGAGGCTGAGTAGCACTGAGATTTTGTTTCATTTTAATTTTGTCAATTTGTTTGAATCTGAGCTTGTTTTAATTGTTGAAGAGTCTTCAATTCTGAATTTTTAATTTTTTTCTTAGGTGGATGGTGTGAAATTCGTAGATTTTTGGGGGTTTGTAGTGATGAAAATGAGCGAAATTCGAGTATTATTTATTTGAATTTTTTCGGTTGAAATTTGGAAAGTTGTTGTTGTAGAATTTTTTAATTTGCTGTTAGTCTTCTATATTGTTTTGATTTTTGAATGGAGCAAAGAGAGGGAGGGGACCTCCCTCCAAAAAAGGCTCTGCAATCAGAGGCTTCTTCTACAGCGGGAGTGGATTTTCCAGCGAGGAAGCTGGTGAGGCAGCTGGATTTTACCGGTTTCAGTGGTGCCGCATCAAGCGGGGAGCAGCAACAGCTAGTGAAGCCGAGCCAGCCGCCTCAACCTCAGTTGGTGAACCCGAGCGAGCCGACAAAGCAGCCACATCTGCAGCCACCGCAGATGCTGTTCGTGACGATGCAACAGCCTCCGCAGCCAGCTGCGCCACCCACTCATCCTTCCATACGTCCTCTTTCGTGAGTCGCTTTTGCAATTTTAAATTGAATTTTTGTAAAGGTTATAATTTTTTTTGAATAAAAAATCTGTCTTTGGAGCTTAAACATAACTAATTTCTGGAAATTTTAGGTTTTGTTTGTTACTTGTTGCGTATTCACTCTAAAGTTCTGATCTTTCATGTTTATTAATTATAATTTGAACATTTAATTGCATAAATATTGAAACAACATGACTCTTTGATGATGTTATGAATCCCCCTCCCTCTTACTTCTTGGATTGGGATGGAGAGGAAAGTGGGCTTTGGTGCTACCGGACCTCTCAATTACTTGTTTGTGTCAACAAGACTGAAACATTGCACCTGTATGAATCAGTCTGATTGTTATTTCTTTTTCCATAATGTATTTGCAAGCTGTTGCAATTTATCATGGCTTGATAAATGAGTGAAGTTGCTAGACAATTTATAAATTTCAGCGTGTTTTGATGTTTTTAATTCAGTTGATGAGTCACTTTTTTCCTCAGGAAACCTGAATCCCCAAGATCGCGGCCGAGACAAAATATGAATGAAGTAAAAGATGGTACTCCAAAGAAGCAAAAACAGTGTAATTGCAAACATTCGCGGTGTTTGAAGTTGTAAGCACCGATCTATTTTCATCTTTTCTATTGGGTGACGAAATTTTTAATGAAGCATTGTCCTAATAGGAGGCAAGTCCAAACGCCCTGTAAAATTGGGAACATAGAGGAGTCTGTTTCAGAACAATTACTATATGGATGATCTCAACATCTAATCTGTCTTTGAAGAGCATGTTTTTATCCTTTCTGTGCCATACTTTATTTCCTTCTCTCCCTCAGTGGTTTGGGGTGGGAATGGGAGGCCTTTTCAAATTTATGCTCTTCAGCAAGATAACCCCCTTTTTTTCCTTCTTTTTGTGCCCTCGTTCTTTTTTGCCCCGGGGTGGGGGGCTATATCTTACCTTTATATTCTTCTGCTTCCAATTAGCCAAAGAACATAGTGAAATTCTAGGAAAGATTTGAAAGAATTATTTTTGGTTGCTTGCCAGTTACCCACATTAAATTCTAGCCTTCTTCTTGTGTGGTGGCCAGAACTGCCCCTCTTTCGCACTGCTAATTAGATTGATTAACTTATATAAATGCTATTGGGTTGGTTAAAGCAGTATGTTCTTCAAATTAGAGCTCTCATTATGTGTAATTTGTGCTGAATAATCCAGTCATTACACTCATTTGTAGATATAACTCATATCTTGCACTAATGTTTATAAGTGATTGAATGTATTTATTCACTTAAGGAAGCACTGCCTCTTTCCTATCTAGCGGTGTTGGTATTGTGGAAAAATCTTTGCTCTGTTATATAATTTGGATTTTCACTAAAATATTTAAATTGATAAGTTCACATAGTTAGTTGGCAGCCCAGGGATTGTAATTCTTTCTCTAGATTTTACTAGCATACTGCATGTCACTTTGCTGGGTTGGAGTATAATGCTTATTCTGTCAATTATGGTCAGGTATTGTGAATGTTTTGCTTCTGGGATTTATTGTGATGGTTGCAACTGTGTGAATTGTCACAACAATGTCGAAAATGAAGCTGCCAGACGTGAAGCCGTTGAGGCTACACTGGAGCGCAACCCAAATGCTTTCAGGCCAAAAATTGCCAGCAGTCCACATGGAGCTCGGGATAGCAGGGTACTAATTGCTTTCATGATCATTTGTCTCTCAAATATCAAAAATTTACTTTTAATTTCCTGCATATATCTTGGTTGTAAATGTTGGAGCAAGCAGATAGAACTCATGTGTCATTCTAATTGTTGGTGCAAAATATGATGTTGTTTGTTGACTTGAATAATGAAATGGACAAAATAATTTAATTCTTGTCAGCGTGTTAAGTTTGGTGAATCAGATAGTGATTTATGCATGTTTGCTGATCCTGAGGACCCAAACTTAACATAACTGTCTTTGACTCTTTCTTGGACTGTTCCTCAAGGATACCCCATTGGGCTGCTGAATATCCAAGGCTTGTATTACAGAGTGCAGGAGGAGTCTCTTGCCTGGATGAGAAAAGGAAACTATGAGCATGTAGTTGAAATGCATCAATTTAAGCTTTAGATTATTAAGTGGCATGCCTATACATTTCCTGAGTGGTAAAGGGAAGCTGAAAAAAAATAGTGGTAATATGCCCGGAATCTCATCTCATACAATATGGTGAACAACTATCCTCTAGCTAACCTTTATGCATAATTTTGAACATGGATTAGAATCTGTTTCACAATCTTTTCCTCCAACTTAAAAATGTAAGAGCTAGAGCCTTCTTCCTTCTTTTTGGAATTGATTTGACATTGAACTGTAGCTAATGGCTGACTAAAGAGCTATATCAAAGGTCTGTTAAGTTAAAAACTGCCCTCACTCAAGTCCTGTAGAAGGTAACTCCACCTAAGTTATAATAAAAATTACTGGATGGTCTTGTTAGTTTCACAGCAGAGACAAAAATATAGAATAAGGCAGGTGGCTACACTTGTGCAAGAGTCCAATTTGATGCCATCAGTAGTTTTTGTATCAAGGATGGCTTGTTTGCAACATAGAGAACAGCCTTTATGTGCCCAAGCTTGGGGAGCTATCTCCTTGTCAGCCTTTATACATAACACAGAACATGGGCAGGCTATGTAGCTATTGCCTGGTAGATACGTATGGTGACTATTAGGATACGTATAGCCCTGCAATACTTAGATGTTGCTATAGCTTTGCAGGTATTTAGCTTGGCATGTTGATACTCCTTCTGCAACACTTAATTTCCCCAAAAAAATAATTATCTGCTTTTAAATTAGGTATGTGGCTCTTGAATGAAATGTGTTATCTGGAGCTGCAGATGAGCAACCTACTTGCTGGCTTCTGTTGCTCATAATGCTTATCAGTTTTGTGATTGTACGGAATTTGTGCACTTGTTTAACAAAAGAAGGCACTTGTTTAACAAAAGAAGGCATCAAGTCAATCTTATGAGTGTAACAACCCCAAAAATCAACTGTTTGATTGGGTTGAAACTATTTCCCCAATGATATCATCTGTGTTCACAGAAGAAATTTTAAGTTGAGAAAAATTGTGCTTTTAAAGTGTTTCCCATTGTTGGTTTCTTGAGAGGATACATGGTTGGACAATTTACCAAATACTTACTTGGTATTACCAGGCCTAGTTCCACATATTTGTGATCCCTTTTACGTTATTGTCATTACATACAGTTGAACAAGAAATCTTCTACCACTAACTAATTCTATTTTCTCTGATAAATATTCTAGAACTTTGTGCATTGACCAATGATATGTGCATTTCAATGTGTCCTAATTTGCCAATTTTCTCTAATTTGTGTTTGTTAACTACGAAAATATGATCGATTGATTTTATGAATATGTAGGAGGAGGCTAGGGAAGGTTTATTAGTTGCAGGAAAGCATAACAAAGGATGCCACTGCAAGAAATCAGGGTGCCTTAAGAAGTACTGTGAATGTTTCCAGGCAAATATTCTTTGTTCTGAAAATTGTAAATGCATGGATTGCAAAAATTATGAAGGAAGTGAAGAAAGGCAGGCCCTCTTCCATGGAGATCATGCCAACAACATTGCATACATCCAGCAGGCGGCAAATGCTGCCATTACTGGTGCTATTGGATCTTCTGGTTACGGGTCTCCCCCTTTAAACAAAAAACGGAAAGGTCAGGATCTTTTCTTTGGATCAACAACAAAAGATCCTGTGCAAAGGCTTGGACAGTTGCAACAGGTGAAGTGTTATATTTTTATACTCAAAATCTGTTAACTTTCAGCTAGTTCATGATGCTGACTGCGGGCTGACCAGAATTTGCATGCTTTGTCCAGTCTCTTTATAGCTGTCAGAGTAATAAGATTTTGTTACAAGAAAAATTTATACGTTTGAATGCTATGAATACATGCCTACAGAAAATTGCTTAGTCACAAATGATTGGTGTTCCTTATATTAAATAATAGCATGATAAGCAAGCGAGATTTGTTCTATGCAAATACCATAAATAGTTAATTTTATGACTAATCTTCACTGATATAATCAATTTATAAGTGACAACTACTGATTATTCTCCATTATTTCTGTGCTTACACATGTTTTCATGTTAATCAAAATTTTTGGTGCAGTGTTATCTCTCTATATCAACTAAATAAAATGAAATTTGAATTAAAAGCTACATTTCACTATCATTTGTTTGAAATTTGAACTTGCCAAAAGGCTAAATAGGGAAACTATAATGCAAATCCGACACTTATAATGGTATACAAAGGGTTTTGCAAAAGGCATTAAAGGATCATGGGATGGTATTGGTGTGATATTCGGTGGTGAGTCATGATATACTCCTTGCGTCCTAAAATAATGGGTCTAGTTTGACCAACGCAGGATTTAGATATAGTGTAATTTTGTGTATTTCTATGGTCTTGCTTGTAAAAAATTGTGATTGGTAGTGGTGCCATCATTTAATTTAATAAAGAAAATAATTTTGAGAAAAGAGAATCATTTAGGAGATTGAGTCTTATATTTGGAATTTCTAGAAAACAAATTGAGGAAAATAATTTGGGATAGAGAGAGTACTACGTAGCTTGATATTTATGTTGCCATCAAAGCAAATAATGACTTTAATTTTTGTGAGATTGTAGAAAGTTGGGCCTGTGGCTTGTAACATTATGGTCTGAATTTGAGCATAATGACCCTAAGTTTTTAATGGAGTTGAGTGTGAGCCTGAGTAAAATTCAAACATACAAGCCTGACGACCCTATGCTCCTCTCTGAAGCTTGATTGTCCCACGAGTTAGCTTGTAAAATCAATTTTTGGTGGTAGTTTACCACGTCTATGTTCTGACCACAAACAAATGTGGACTAATTAAGGCTTGCATCTGCAAGTTGAATAATTGCAATTTAGGTGCAGGGTTAACTTATTTGAGCATCTGGTTGATTACATTTTATTTACTGTTGTCATCAATATATTTTTTTTATGGTATCTTAAAAGCTTAAATAGAAAATTCAGTGTTTGATTTTACCTCAAAACTCCTATATTCTCTATTAACAGGCTAATCATATTAAGGCTTCTGTACCTTCCTCTTCATCATCTTCAGCTCTAGTTGCTGCTCGCCCTGGTAATACGGCAGCCTTGGGCCCTTCGAAGTTTACATATAGGTAAGCATACCTTGCATTTGAAGATTCACTTCTGGGTATTTCTTTGGACTTCCGAGAACTAATTAGTCCATTGCATCTAAAGGTCTCTGTTAGCTGACATCATTCAGCCCCAGGACTTGAAGGAACTCTGCTCAGTGCTTGTGGTATATTCAGGAGAAGCTGCAAAGATGCTTGCAGGTATATATGAATTTTGTATTCCCTAGCTTTATCTAAATTCTAATATAATGGCCTCTCATAACGTTGTTGTTATATATCATGTCATTGGTGTCCTTCCCATACTGCATTTTTCAGAAAAATCCTATTTGTTATCACCAACCATGACAGATAGTCCATGTCATGTTCTCTCACAATTTTTTTTCTTTTTAATTATTATTATTTATAAACATCTCATGAAAGTATTCTCCAGCCATTTTGGTGTAACACTTCTTCATTTAGATGCCATTGGCTTTCTTACTTGGAGCATGGTATGTGGTTGGTTTGGGTAGTAAATGATATTAAGTAATTACATGGTGGTGACAGTTTGCTGTGGAAGAGTAGAGGTCAGGAGATATCAAGGGAAATAAGGTCCATTGGAGATAATCTTACTCTAATTTTACCATGCTACCAAATTGCCCATGTGGATTTTGGATGGAAGATGATATACCAACTGAAGTTTTAAATAAACCTTCTATTTTGCCCATAACCTGATGTCCTTATTTTATGATCAAATGTAATAATTCCATACATAAAAAGGGGAAGTGTAGTAATATTGATTAAAAAAATAAGTGTTGGATGCAAAAAAGTTAGTCATCTAAGGCTAAAAAGCCGTAGTTGGTAATTTTAATTTTTTCATTCTAAACATGTCGTGGACTACCAATCATTCTTGCATTCATCAACTTGTTTGATTAATTACTGAAGATTTTCAGAATTGAAAATTTTTCGTTTTCATTTGGCAATGGAGAAAACGAGGAAGGGAGAGGAAAGGTTGGATGGAAGAGGGATGTGAGAGAGAACAGGGAGGTAGTGCGGGACAGGGAGAGAAAGGTTGCATGAATGATGGATAGGGGAGGCAGCATGAAGATGATAAGTGGAGATGGGAAGAGAAGACAACACTGGATGAGTAACTGTAGGGAGGAAGAGACATTGACAGTTATGAGGAGGGAGAGAAAACAGGGGGGCATAAGAGGGAGGAATTGATTGATTATTGAGCTAACTTATGCGTATAATCCGAGAAGTTCATAATTACAATTAAAGCAGTAAGATCATCTCATCATCTAAATCGACAGCATGGAATAGATTGAAACCAAATAACTGTATCATCTAAACTGAAACTATCAGCTGCCATAACTTCAAGTGGAAAGGTGAATTATGGAACTTCCAGAACTTTTTAGTAACGGATGAGTCTTAGCATTTCGGAAGCTCTATTAAGTACATCAACTTGATTGTGATTTCTGTTGAACACTTATTACTCGATTCTTAAGCTAAGCACCGTCACTTGAATGACTGTGATAAGTGTGATGTTCTCGCTTTCCGTTGTATGAATGCAATATCTAACTTGTAATGCTTCCAGAGGAAAGAAATGCAGTAGAAAAGCAAACGGAAGATTGTAGAGAAACCTCACTGGCTTCAACATCTCAAGGTCAGTCTGAAAGCCAGAAGCATTCTGCAGCTGAGAAAGCTCTAACCGATCATCCTTCACTTGAAAACCACACTGAGAAAGCTAAACCTGAGGAATCTAATTCAGATGGAGCTGATGTCTCGAAAGGAAGGCCAATGTCTCCCAGTACTCTAGCTCTAATGTGTGATGAACAAGATACTTTGTTCACTACCGCTGCTTCCCCTAATAGGATAGAGGTTCAAAATAATGTTTCTTCCCAGTTGCCGCTTGAGCAAGGAATGACCGAGGCATATGCAGAGCAAGAAAGAATTGTTTTGACAAAGTTCCGAGATTGTCTTAACAGGCTTATCACTTTAGGAGAAATAAAAGGCAAGTTTTCATCCTCTCTGCTTTGCTTCTTGTAGATATTGTCTCTAAATTTATTACTCATTTGCATGCACCAGCTTGATGAAACCATAACTGGAGACACCAAAATTCCCTTGAGAGGACTCACAGCTCCACCTGGTGGCAATAGCTTTTTCATTCTTTTAAGTTAATGCATTTGTATTTTCCATAATCAAGAATCACCACCAAAATCATGACAGTTGTTCTACTTCCTATTTCTGTAAAAATTTCATATAGGCTCTGTACTGATGCAGTTAGAACCTAAAACAGTTATTATAGCGTCCAGTTCTCACCCATTGTAGAATCTTGCCCATAAAAGCTACTGATCCATCTATTCAACCCTGCAGAGACCAAATATTCCTCATTGGCGCGAACAGAATCAGGTAGCGAAAAAGACCTTCCAGTGAACAGCCCCTCAGATGCGCGAACTGGAACTGGGAACCAACAGCCAATAAGCAATGGCATCGCTAAAATTGCTGTTCCTCCAGAGAGGACTTCTGCAGTGGTTACTCAAACAACAGCTGCTGCTGTCAATAATGTCCCTTTTCTGAAATAACCACACCTGCTGAAAATGGGATGTGAGAACATAAGCTGAAAGAGTCTCATAAGGTGTTTAGGACCAGACATTTACCCAGACTATGCTGCTACATCTCTGTAATATTAGCCCAACTTAGATTTGGCTTTTCTTCGGTGTGGCAGCAAACCGTTACAACATAGAAGCCATTGTTAGAACTGATTTAGACTGATAGGAATCTTTATTGAATCATTGAGAATATCAATTTATGATGTAATTTTTTCTCCCATTTCCCGGGCAAATTTATCTGAAAGTGAAACTCACATGCAAATGCATGAGTCAATGCATCACAGGCATGCAACCGGTGCCAGTTTTAGTTTCTTTGTTAGGAAGCAATTAATCACATCCTTACAGAATTACTTAATTATAAGGAGGTAATAGTTTTCGAGTCACTATAAAATGAATAAATACTTGTATATTTGGTGTGAGGCCAGACATGCAGTTGCAAGTCAATGTTAAGAGTAGTGCTCGATAAGCCGTTGGGTTAATGTGTAAAGAAGATTTTTTTTTTTAAATACCAATTTTTTTTCTCAGATCAATTTACCTATTTATTGGCTACTTAGATCTTATGTTCATGGTGTATTTGATTGAAGTCTTTAAGATCAAGTTCACATTTTACTATCGAATGAGGTTGCGCCTGGTGATGGTGACTATGAATCACGTATTAGTAGTAGTGATCTTTAAATATTTTTTATAGAATTTTTGACACGAGACATTGGTTGATCCATTAAACTTGCATGATTGGTACATGCTTTGTGAGTTGGAGAACACCTCATTTCATTGTGTGCAACACTGGTGTGCATTTTCAAACTAAATAAAATGGTTTATCATCGGGTACAAGGGATTGACCTAACCAATTTGGAGAATTGAATAAAAAGTATGACCAATTAGGTTGATTTAATTAATTTAAGGAGTTGAATATTTGAATTCATTTAATTAAGAGAAGAAGATGTCAAGTCAAACTAGAGACTTGGATTAATTAGTGTGACTAATTAATTTGGACTTGGAGTTCAATTAAATCAATTAACCCATTCAAGTTCTTGTTTTTGTTAGAAAATTCAAACCTTTAAACGTTGGAGCCAAAGTGCAAGATTATGAAAGTCTCTTCAGGGGGGCACGGAAGAGCATCAGTGAAGTACTGTCCAAACACTACAAATACCCCACGCACCGCACCCCACCCCCACCCCCACCCCCTCACCCTTATAGAGGTTGCTACTTTCAGAGTGGGACAGCAAAAAATTTCAGAGCTTATTTTGTGCGGTACTTTGTTTGACTTAGTCGAATAGATTCTCTCAATGTCACACAAATACTCTCTCTCTTTCTCCCTCATGCCCCAAATTGTCTGCAGTTTTTCTCAAGGAATTCTTCCATCTTCATCAAAGTTCTCAAACGTGTTCAATCAACTACCACAGGGAGAACAATGATAGATAATTGTTGTTTGAATCACTTCCTCAGAGGAAACTGTCCTTCTTCCTTAATTTGGTGAATCTTTTCATCCAATGAAAAGCTTGAAAACATCACTCATTCTTTGAAGATATGAAAATTGGAAGCTTTTGATGTTCATTTCAAATCAAGTTGAAGCAGGGCTTGAATGAAATGAAAGGCGAAGGTCACTGGTTCTTGATTATTTGAGATATGGATGGCTAGGTAGGATTATTTGAGGTCATGTAAAATATACCATAATTTTAATATTGACTTTGGCAACAATTAAAAGGAGAAAACTACCACTTTCCAATTTTCACTTAGCATAGGGGAATGTCCACTAGACTTGATTATTCTTGTGATTGTACAAATCTAGCCCTAATTTACAAGTTTTAGGATTTTGAAGTTGTACATGCTATCTCAATAGAAACAATAGGAGGATGAATGCATTCGATCGTGTGTAAATGTTGTCTTATATTCTTGCACAGTATCGCATGTGTTTTGCTCTTTATAAGTATGCTTGTATTTATGACATTCTTTCACTCAAACCAAACATGAAAGTTTGCATGATTGATATTAAGTGGCACATAATTAAAGACCTAAGGCTCAAGGAAATTCATTGTTTGATTTAAATAATCAACATGAATTTTCCTACGTATTATACCAGCACGTACATAGGTTTAAGTGACGAGGACTGAAATGGCCTGCAACATTTTTCTTCTCATGATCAACCTTATTTGATCGTGAATGTAGTTGCCATCATACATACTAGCTTCACTTTGTGGATGATATCTAAAGCTATAGTCATTTTTCCCACTAAGCAGAAGCATTATAAGCATGGTCTTGCTCCCCATGACATTGAACCAGGTGCACTCTGTATGACATAGGAACATGAAGTCAATTTCACATTCAACTTTCAATAAAGCCTAAGGCCAAAATTGAGTTCACACACACACACTCACTCACACCGCCATGCAACAAAACTGGTAATACTGTATTGCCTTTTAATTTGAACATCAAAGCAAGTGAGAGTTCATCATTCTAGTAAAAAGGCTATTAGATCGATTTAAGGAAACAACATAATGATATGCAATTATTTTCGCTTCAAAGTGTTCCAGTGTCAACATCTGATTCGTCCATTGATAATTGTTGCCGAGTTCAAGCAACATAAATTGCCCGTAGACTACTTTGGCATCATTAGGGTTGTGCCTTACTAAAGGGCAAAAATGTTCGTATTTACTAAATCATCAGGTGATGACTGGATGGGAAGTAAAATGTTGTCATCGTAAGCTGTCAAAAAATAATTACCAATTGGATGCCTCTTTTTGCTCGTTCTTCCAAAAACCTTGATGGTCTGAAGAAATTACCGTATAGTTCAGACCACTTCTGTAGACTTCTATGTACACGATCTGCCCCAATAGTGTCAGCCCAGAAAACAATACCACCACTGCAACGAAAGACAAAAACCTCCTCAGTGATCTTTATGCAAGTAGATATGCTTAATTATCCTAGGCATAATCCCAATGACCACAACATACTTGCCATCTTCAAAATATGTACATCAGAAGAATTTATAATAAATGGATAGGAGTTTCCTCTTTTCCTATTTGAGCAAAATTATTTCCTTTTATCCAGTTAAATATGGCTTCACGGTCAAGTTGCGCATCTTTCCACAGGACAATGTTATTTCACTCCATTCTCTATCATTTGTTCCTTGGCAGAAACATTAGACTTAAAACATTGTTATTTTATGTGCTTTACATCTAATCTGACAGAGGTTATGAGGTTCAAGTAAGTGGGCAAGGGGAGATCGAATAAAAAGCAAAGAAATAATACTTCCGTCATAGTTTTACGTGCCAAAGGGCAAAAGTTATGATGGACAACTGACCGATAAGATGGGAAACTCATGCCAAGAATAGAAGCCACATCAAGATCTGATGCTCGGATAACGATTCCTTCATCCAAAACACGACATGCCTCATTTACCACAGGAAAGAGTATCATTTCGACAATTTCCTCATCAGTAAAAGATACAGGCTGCATGGAAGATTTCCACCAGATGACAGTCACTAAAAATTTTAAATTGCATACGGTTATTTAGCAAATAAGAGCATGACTAAAGACATATCAAGACTGAATGGTCATACTCATTAGTTCTACAAACAAAATGGTAAAGCCTGTTACATACCTTTCCAGCAGGCATAATATTGGTAAGCCTCCTAGATTCCTCTATGATTGGGAGCAATGAAGGATCAGGTTTTGGCTTGCTTCCTTTCTCATAGATATAGTATCCTTTTCCATTATTTTTACCTGCAAGAGAAACACCAATTAGTGCATTGTAAGATACAATCTAACTAATAAGATGAAGGTTGAAAAATAATTAATCTCTACCATTTCTCCCGCTCTTTATAAGAAGATTAACTAATGGAGATTCAAATGTTCTATCAGGAAATGATAAAGAAAATTCTTTTGTTGTTGCAACAGCTACTCCATATCCTGCTAGATCCTGAAGCCTGCAGAAGAACCAGGAATCACAGTCATTTCTTGCTGGACCTTTCCCAACAAATCGCAATCAAGAATCATTGGAGTCAATAACAAGAGCTTGGAGGCCAGGCCCCTTGGGTGAAGTGGCACCGACCTCTCTTTAAATCCCCCGTAGGGGGAGGATCAGGGGTTCAATCCCCTCCACGCGTGCACACACAAACGAAAAAAAGAAGTAAGAAAGAAAAGAAAGGGAAAAGAAAAAAGAGCTTGGAGAACACGTTGAATTTAGACATTAAACATTAGATTGCAGCTCACAGAAAATGCATCTACGGGAGATAATCCACAAAGAAATAACATCCTTGGTCAAACATGAAATGTAAAATTATGCAATCAAAGAAAAGAAAATTACTGGAATGGGCCCATAGGAAGTCCAAAGTTGGTGATAAGCTGATCAATCCTGAAGACATCCACCCCCAAGTTAACCAAAAGATGTGCACTTTGAGAGTAGGGGAAGAATGTTCTATTGACTGCAAAGCCGGTACAGTTTCCTACTATGACAGGAATTTTGTGTATTATCTTCCCAACAGTCATTAGATTAAGAATCACTTGAGGAGAAGTCTTTTCAGTCCGTACAATCTCCAGCAGAGGCATTACATGGGCAGGACTGTCAACATTTACATCTTGATTAGCAAGTGAAGCAATTTATAGTCACTTTTAAAGAGAAGAAGCTAAAATCTTTAAGCAATAATAAAATTACTGAATTAAATTGTAAGTACTGGTTAAGTCCTTGAAAATCCAAATCAAACTGAATTACATCACGGAAAACCATAATATTCAGTTTACATGTGCAAATCTTTTCGTTCCTGTTTCATTTTATGTATATCCTCTTAATCCTAAGGAACGCTATGAAGATATCATATTTTATTCCAATTTTAAGAGGAAATACACTTAATAGAAATATTGTCTCATCCTTTTTCTTCTTCAGACTCATTATAAAATATTGTCTCATCCTTTTTCTTCTTCAGACTCATTGTAAAATATTGTCTCATCCTTTTTCTTCTTCAGACTCATTATAATCCATAGAGATAGTCATATTGTTCATTTAGCCAGAAATTAAGAGAATCCCAATAGCTATAATGCTTGTCAAACTTCCTATTTGCCCCAAGAAGAGGGAAGAGTAATGGTTACTTATAAAACTTTAATGAATCTGCTGTGAATTTATCATAAAGTACCTGAAAAAATGTGCACCCACGATCCGATCTTGTGATTTGGTCTTTTCTCCAATTACACTGAGGTCAATGGTAGATGTATTCGAAGCCAAAATACAATGAGGAGGACATGCTTTCTCAATATCAACAAAAATTTTCTGTTTCATGGAAACATTTTCGATAACAGCCTGTAGTTTAGAATGATAATATCAGAAAGCATATACTAGTAGATAGAAACGGCATCCTAAATTCATAATTGGGACTCTCCCATCCCTCCAAAAACTTGAATTTGACAGTTTACGCTTGGAAATCCAATATTACTCTCTTTCCTACCTCAATGGCCATGTCCACATCCTTGAATTCAGAATAGTCTAAAATGCCTTGAAGCCTCAGCAGGGCTTTCTTTGCTTTATCCTCTGTCAACTTCTTTTTTGATACCAAACCTCGGACATTTGCTGCCACACAAGTGAAGGAGAACATGAATCCACATGAAAAAATAATGGAAGTAAATGAACATCTAAACCCTACCGAACTTTAAATATCATACTTGTCATCGGATAGTTCAACATCCATTATGTTTTTCTCAGTTAAACTGTGTTGGTTGAACTAGAAAACAGAAATTCAAAGATTAAAGAATCTAATAACCTTCTACTGCTTTTATCCCCTTGAGAAGGTAATTAGAGTTGATTTCTTTGAGAATGACATTGATACCACCCAAAGTAAGAGCAGTAGCTATGCCAGAACCCATTAAACCTGCACCAATTACAGCAACTTTCTTGATTGGTCTTGGTTTCAGCCCAATATCAGTAACATTAGGTACCTGTATTATTGCAAATTTGACTTTTGATCCAGAAAAGATAAAGTAGGTTTTTGGGGTACGATAGAAGCAACTTCCCAAAAAAAAAAAAGAAAAAAAAAGGGAGAAAAAATTTCCATCACTTCGTATCAATCAAGTTATGACCAATGAAAACACCAACACTATAGCAGCAAGTAGATGCAGTAAAGAGATCTCTACCATTAGGCATTTATTGACAACGTATTGACTAAATGAATTGATAGAGAAACGTCATCTGAGCCTGAGGAACATTATTGAGCGCAAATGCATACTTTAAAAGAGTGAACTTCAGGGTTCAGATTCTTGAAAAAACAGACATTGATCCGATAAACCATAAATACTCCGTTTTCAAACAAGTACAATGGCAACAGAGTGCTGATTTATTATATGCCTTCGGTGGATTCTTTTCCTAAAGATGCACCGTTCATAGTACAGTTGCGTGCGGCCGACCTAAGTTTTATTGACAAGATTGACTACAGTGTGGATCTTTTTTAACTTTTCAGAAGTCTTGCTTATAAATTCCTAATATCGGAATAGGAAAAAGCAATCCAAAATAGAGGGATACCAGAAACACATGTGAAATGAAGACATTTCATCACAGAGGAGGTCCAACTCATATTTCATCCTAATTATTTGTTGCTGTAAGCTTAAAAGTGCAGCAGCTCGCCAAATAGCAACTTAATATAAATGCACCAAAAATTTGAACAATCATTATCTTTTTTTTTTTTTAATTTAAAAAAAAAGAGAAGATATGAACATTTAAAAAAGAAATTGCAACAAATGAAAATATGTTAGAAGTTGTATAGAGATGTGATCATTTACCAGACAGAAAATAACAAGATTGCTATACATCTTGCAAACTTATTGGAACTTCTTAAAGAAGGAAAGACCAGAATCATGACATGGACAAAGGCCTGAAAAATGGCATTACCCAGATGTAAACTATGAGAAGAAAAGCATGCCGAGGAGTATGAACTCAAGTAACACGAGTACTTCATCCCCAAAGCACCCACCGAGGAAGTTTGGCAGATGCATGTCTTATCTTCAAGGACTCAAACCCAAGACCACTAACTCAATTCTCATTTCTTGTATCAAAGTTAACTGGAAAACCATTAAAGGTAATGGGAAAAAATGGAAAGTGAATTCCTGCCTTCAAAACCAATTCAAGTCAAGCCAAACCATCGATTTTAAGACTGCGGAAGTTTTATTTATTCATTCATCTACTCTTTGATTCTCTTACATACAATGAGTGTTCAAGTCCAAAATAATGAATTGTAAATTTTGACTGGTAATTTTGTCAACAGAGGAGGACTAATGAGATAACTCTAACATGGTCAAAAACATTAACTAGAGCACCCATGAATTTGGCAAGAGTTTAAACAAGACATCATACAAGCTACTCAATAATGCAAAGGCTAGACTTGTTTACAATTTG
The DNA here is from genome assembly GCA_014898755.1 of Handroanthus guayacan. NCBI lineage: Eukaryota > Viridiplantae > Streptophyta > Magnoliopsida > Lamiales > Bignoniaceae > Handroanthus > Handroanthus guayacan. The sequence goes on from JACFYI010001012.1 coordinate 1,641,889, forward strand.
GTGCTCAAACGTATCATACAGAGCTTCAATGTGGGAGCATTATTAATTGATGATATTTTGAAGTGTTTGATGATAACAGAGAGATGAGCGTGCATAAGTGGGCTTTTAGATAACTATTACCTTTGTTGTTGCCCTTTCAGCAAGAAATGAATGGACGAGCCCTTTCGTTGTGTCTAGTAAGACTAGCTCTTTGAACACTTTAGACTCCTGCAGGAATCATTTTATATTAGCAAGTTGCTACATTGTATAGTAACTTCGATTCCAAAATTAGTCACAAGTTAGAACTACAGAGACTATCCAGAGACGGTGACTTTACATAATAATTATGGAAGAAACAAACCGCAGTTCCACAAACCAACCTTGATTTTCCATCAAGTCTTCCAGAAAGAGTTAATGAATACGCCTTTCATATAAGTTTCAAAAACAAGGATATTTCCTCCCTTGCAGAACAGGTGAGATAACTACCAAGTCCCAAAAAGTAAAATTACCTTTAGAAGTCCATTATATCCTCCGTGAATGACTCCTTCTTCGATCACATCAAGACATGCCTGGTGCTGAGGCATGTTTTTAGCTGTCTGTTTGACCTGTTGTCTAGCCTTTTTTATTAGATGATGCATCTCAGACAGGGAACCAAGTTTGTCTGTCCTATGGAGAGACCGTGCCCATGGCTTACGTTTGGCTGTGATATCTAATGCCCATTGTCGAGATACTTTCAGCAGTTCATCTGAAGGCACAACAGCATCAACAAGACCTAGTGTCTTTCCTTCTTCTGACATTATTGGTCTAGATGACTATAAACAATAAACCTTAGTGCAATGCCCAACATCATAACAAAATGCAATTAACATATTCACATTTGAATCATGGAAGAAAAGCAGATAGAAGAAAACATCAGTTGACGAGGGGAACATCCAGATATACTTAAGAGGATATATAGTTAACACTTATAAACTATCTGCTCTGCAGACAACAGATCAGGTTGCAATTATGTTCCTTTCAACAAGTAGAGTTCAGTCACATAACTGAAAAGATTACAATGCTTCTCCATTTCAAAGTTGATAGAAGACACACATTGAGCAATGGCATCGCACAGATGACTAATGAACAAACACTGCTGTTCTCATGCAGCCATGGAAAAGATTGCAAGTGTTTGAAGTGAACCAGGGGTTTTCAGCTTTGCTAAGGTGGTACCAATTCCTTTTATAAGCTTAGGCACTTCCCTTTTTCAGGCCCCCCTTGAGGAAACTATTTATGCATAGTCATTCTTTCCACGCAAGTTTAGATGGTAGTAATAAAAATGATAAAATTCACAGTTGATCCTGTCATTGCAAAGCTTGAAAAATGCCTTAAACGAGATAGAAGACAAAGGTGATGCTTCAAGCTAATTATCACCCAAAATGCCCAAAAAAAGAAGTTGGGGGAATAGTGAAAATTATACTTTTCTTTTCTACTTTGCAGGCCTCCAAGTTCAAAGTTCAAATTGAATAGATAACCATTGGTTATCAATTAGGAGCCCAATTATCACTTCACATGCATAAAAAGATTGAGTTAGAATGAATTTCTCATGTTCACCCTGGGATAAAATCCAAGAGGATGGATTTCTCGGTTCATGTATTTTTAGATCTTCCTACAGATATCCATCCCAGTGGCAACAGATATATTTTAGTACAAAGCAATATAATTTTTTGACATGTCTTCCTCTCTTTCATTACAAAACCTATATGCATATGTACAAAAGAAGAAAACATGATGGATTTGAAAAAGCCATAGTGCAAACTATGAATCCAAGATATTGAATGACCTAAAACCATTGAGCAATTAAACCATGATGGCAGATTCAGGCAGAGAATGTAAAATGCTAGGAATAAGATATATAATCTCATCACATCAAATTCTAGCAAAAATAATGTGAACTTCCTCTCCTTCTCCTTTCTCCCAAAAATATAGCGTAAGTCATGAAAACTGAGATTAAAATCCTATAGACCAGTTATAATAGCATAAATGTATGTATGGAAAAGATAAAGAAGTCATGTACGAAAGTCAAACAACCAAGTCTTCCACAACAGTGTATGACAAATATGCAACAGTTCAGCATAGGAATAATGTTTTCCACAACTTTTACGTTTATCACTCAAGGGGAGAAACATACCAGCAGCATCTCAAGAGCTTTTGGCAAACCTATAAGCCTCACCAGACGCGTTGTACCTTTTGAAACAGCCATGATAAGAGTGTCAACCATTTTTGACAAAGACCAATTGAACTTCCGTGATTCAAGCCTGCTGACCAATTGATCAAGTTACAAAATACTAACCTACCTCCTGAGGCAGGAATAACTCCAAGGTTGAGTTCTGGCAGTCCAAGTTGCGTATTTGTTGCGGCAATGCGTGCATGACATGCCTGCGCAATGTTGCATGTATGGTGAACTGAGAGAAATAAGGAGCCTTTTTTTTTAAAAAAAAATAAATAAATAGAGAAATAAGGAGCATGATGCATTAAGAGTATGATCAAACCATAGCCAGTTCCAATGCACCGCCAAGCACAGGTGCCTCTATAGCGGCAACAACAGGCTTCTTAGCATCTGACAAAGAAAAGTAATAGACAAATTTAGAAGAAACTGTGGCAATTCGAAATCAAATACATTAAAATCATGCAACATTGAATTAGTCAAGGACCTTCTATCATGTTGACAAAGAGGTGAATAGATACATCAGGTATGATAGAAATATCCCCTACAAATACACAAACTTAATTAGTACGGAAGCATTTGGTAAAGGTTCCAGAGTGATAGTTAACTGAAACACACAACAAAATAAGTGTAACAATACCAGTTTTATGTGCCACTTCAAAAATATTGACATCAAAGCCGCCTGAGAATTTGCTGCCGCTGCCTTCAAATTTAATAAATTAAATCAGTTTTCAATTCCATAAAGCAGAACATATTCTGTATATGAAACATAGAGAAGCTCAATATGACCACAGCATTGATCAAATTAAGGAACGGGCATGATGCTTGCATGGTGCACTTAAAATTCCCATCATTAAAATTTCAGACTGTAAATGGATAAACCATCTCATGAAATGAATTTCCAACTAGAAGACCAAAAGTCAGTGATTCTCTCCACACAAAAACGGACTTTCAGTTAACTTTTCAACTGTTATAGCGCATTTAATTTATCATAGTATTCTGTTATGATCGAACATCTCTTGAACAAAGCGAAGCAATGGGAAATGAATAAATAAATATAACTCCATTGAGACTTCTTAAATCCCACGTTAACATTTCTAACTAATAACAATACCTAAAAATAGTATCTATCATAAGAAAGAAACCGTTCACGCACCCATCAAATCAGAAATGACCATCATATATTATAATTCCACGGTTTCATTAGAACTGTCCAAAGTTACTGTTCATTTCCATCTATCATTTTTTAACTATACATAACCAACTAAATGCAGAAGGGAAAAAAGGCAGCAAAATTCAAAAAATGGAGAAATACCGATAAGAACAACAGCTCTAACATCAGCTCTTTTCATAGCCTCACTAAGTAGCACCCTCAATCCATCAAAAACTACAAGAGAAATCAAAATAGAAAAAAATATAGAAAAACAATCCAACCAAAATAAAATCATCGCAATCAAACGTGTATACGCATGATTATGATGCAACTTTTCCGAAGCTTACTCGCAGGAGCCAGAATATTGACAGGAGGATTAGAGATGGTGATGATGGCAACGCCGTCGTTGCCTACCTCCATAAACACTCTTCCCTGCTTCATTTTTCTTTTGAAATGAAGAAAATGCAAAGAGAAAGACAAAAATACGTCAACCCAAATTTCAGCAAAAGAAGAAGAAGAAGAAGAGGATGAGTTGAGCGGGGAAATGTTCATATAAGTGAGAAACGACGAAATAATGGTAAAGGAAGTTCGGAGTCCAACTGTCTCACCAATTGAGTTGGGATAGGTTGTGGAATCTTTTTGCACTTAGACTAGCCAAATTAGAATAAAAATAAGTCCAATTTCTTTCTTTTTCCTTTTTTATTTATTTTTTAATTTTTTATTTTTTCCACGTTACATGACCAAGAAATTCAATTTAAATTTAATCATTTCATTAATACATATATGAACTAATATCATGTTACAGACAAAAATACACACATTATCGGTAGGCTTCAAATATATACCTCTTTTGTGAAAAAGCCAAAGGGTGAGATAATGTCACTTCATCTAAATAATGACTTCAAGAGACTATAAGTCTGAGTTTTACTGACGTGTGAATATTCTTTTTACTCTATAGTAACATTGAGGGTATTTTTTTATTGCACATTAACTTTGATTAACTTTTAGTATTTGTCTTATTAGATAATTTTGAGAGTATTTTTTCTATACCATATTAGCTTTCAGTATTTGTTTGTATTTGATCTTAATTTGAAATGATATTAATTAATGTAATGATTTTGTTAAAAAAAGGGAAAGGAACGAAAAGGATTATGAGGGAAGAAACGAAATATTGCCTCTACAATGATTTCGTGTGAAGTGTGTACAGAAATATTTTCATTATAATTCGAGAAATATTGTTCAAAAGTTTTTGAGAATTTTTTTCCTAAGAATATAAAAACAAAGATGGGTCTAAACGAATGAGTTAAAATTTTAAAAAACTAGTATTTCCTTCGACTCAATGTAAAAATGGTCAATTAATTGAAAATTCAATAAAGTTACAAAGAGGTGTAAGCCTACCATTAACTTATTTGTAAGAAGGAGAATACAAACTTCGATATTTCATATAAATGAATATAAACTTCGATAAGTGTATTTTCTAAACGAGAATTAAAATGTAATTGGTGGACGCAAATTACTTAATTAATTCTTTTAAAGAAGTGATTAATACATTCATTTAATATAATATTGATTGCAATTCAAGAAAAATTTCTAAATATATATATATAATAGAAAAATAGTTTTACGCATGAATAAGTATTGAGCTTAGGTACTCCAGATATATAGAAAAATAGTTCTACGCACTGATGAGTATTAAACTGAGGTACTCTGGGATCAGAACTTCACCTTGCCTCACCTCCAAATTAATTAATTAATTAATTAAATTTGGTTTAAATTGATATGGGATGAATTTATTTGTCTAATTTATTATATCAAAAGTTGGGCCTAATGGAATTGAGGGAAGCCTGGTGGAAGCATCGCTCAAGTGATCGGGCCAATTCATTAACATTGGCCTTTAATTACAGGTGTTGATTTGCACTGTTATGTCTCATATTCATTAATGACAAATAATTCAATTGTCCTTATTTTTTTTTAGTTTGTGTTATAATTCTCAATATTTTCGTAGAATAAAGTATTCTTTTTTTCATTCCAACACTTTTATTATATTTACAACACTATTCTTGACTTAAAATCTTAAAAAATAAATAAAAAATATAATTATAACTTCACCTTTTAATTGTAACTTATATTTTATTTTATTTTTAAAATGTATTCATATAATGATATTGATGTATACTTGAATGTAATTGATTCCCTCTCAAAAAAAAAAAAAAAAGAAAAGGAAAGAAAGAAAGAAACAAAATTAAGAATATATATATATGTATATAAATAATGATCCAATCTAATCAATTTATTTGATATGAAATTTTGATATATAATATTATTGGTTTATTGAAATTTCAATTTGATTTATTCTAAATTCAATACCTTGTTCAAGTGATTCATATTTTGATTCTTAGACGAGAAAAAAATTTAAAGTCTTAATTTGACGAAAGGATTATAAGCTTCAAAATGTTATTACAAAATTATCGTAATAGGTGTTTATTAGAAAAATCAATTAAAAAAAGATGGGAAAAAAATTCAAAATTCCTTAACAAATTGAAAACTCAAAATTATTGTAAATGAAAAAAAATGATACTTTTGTCTGTGAAAAATTAAAGAATGTAGTCTAAAATAAATTAGGATAATTAAGTCATTTAAAATATATATATATATATATATATATGAGTATGGAGTGTAGGAGGTAAATAATGAAGTGCAAAAATCGCCAACCTTCATTAATTTATATGATTAATTAATTGATGGCTTATTTTCTCAGACAACCATCCATACACATCATATTGTAGAATTATGAAATACATGGGAAATAAATATATATCATGGCTTATTTTCTCAGACAAACATGATAAGTAATTATGACATGTATTACATAATTCTTCTATAATTTCTAAGATGGGCTTTTAAAGGTGGGTAAAATTAAAAGAGATAAACAAAGAAGCCCCCTAAAAAAGAGAAAAGGAATTTGTGAAGAGTGAAATTATCTTCTTTGTGCCATAAGGCTTATTTATACTATTCAAAATATACCGACCCATTCGGATCCACATGTAACCCCCTTAGGACCAACAACATGCCAAATTTACAGTTCAGAATTTGAGTAGAATCCACGATTGTACTGGGTCGATTTGGATTATCTGAATAAAAAAACATGGACCTTTATTTGACTCAAAGAATTTTGGGTTGATTTAGGGATATTTTGGCCTTTCTTAAGCTAAAGCCTCGTCACACATGAAGCTACATTTTGAATGATATACTTTATTCAACATATATTTCTAAGAGGAATTACATAGAGCATCTTAGGAATGGAAATAGGTTAGGTTGCTAGTCAAAGGCCTACGGCCTAATGGGTTAAAACTTTTAAAGAAGTCTATTTCGTTAAAAAAGCCAGATACATTGGCTTTTAGAAAAGTCTATAAAGCCTATGAGACTAACCCATATAGTTTAATTATATAAATAATATCTATTTTAATTTTTTATAACACTAATATAGAATAATAATTTTATATTTTATATTAATTAATTTTATTATTTTGTATTTTGTTCTTACTGCTCAACTATTTTATTTCTAATTTGTTATTATTTTTTATAAGGGTGTATCTTTCAGATATGCATCTGGATTTAATTTATCTTATAATAATATTATGATTTCTTTTTCTTGGTTTAGATAAATGTATTATAATTGCCAATTATTTTCGTCTGATGTAAATTATAGAGTTTTCAGGCCTGTCAAAGCTTATTAAAGTCATATATCTGTTAAGGCTTGAATCCATTAAAAGCATGGATTTATGTAAGATTTAAACCTAACTATGATCTCAATAAGAATAGCCGCACCGATGGCTACATCTGAACTTTTGAAAAATCTAAAAAAACCAGACCAGGCCTTAAAAAAAGCCTATGCCAGATAATAGGCTAGGTTCAGGCCTATAACTTATATAATATGCTCGATCTATTTAAGACAAAGCCTAACCTAGCCTAACCTATTTTGCCCCTAGAACATCCATGCAATCTTGTCTTTAAGTTGATTTTCTTTTTTTCTTTTTTTTTTTTTTATTTAATAACATAGTAGAGATGAGGAATACAGATCGAATCATATTGATCTCTTATAAAGAGAGAAGGGGCAGCGTTACTTCATTCAAAATGGTGATTCGCCTACAAGTTGGCCATTGATCCATCTCACTCCATTGTCTACGAGCTTATACCCCGGTCCACTCATTTGCATGCGTTAATTGGGGATCATTCGCGTGCTATAAGTTATTGAAACTCACCGGTCGGCGGTCACCACGTGCATTCTAATGACAAAATGCATGTGATCAGCTCAAATAACATTTTTATAATATTCCAGAATTTAAAATGCGTTGAAAGTTCAACAAATCCTGTAGATTTTGATCGATAATTTATTCACTGTTTTATCCCAAGACTAATTTTCTTCATGAATTAAGGGTAATACTAAGAACATATAATTTTTTATCTTCAAATGAAATTAGTGTTTTATGCTTTATTTTTCTCATTAAGATTTATGATTTAAATGGATAAGAAATTAAAAAAAAAAAGGATAATTACCTCACCACCCCTTGAGATTTGGCCTAATTATAGAAGTTTTCTCATAATTTGAAAAATTACAATAACACTGCTGGGATGTTTAAGGAACCTACTTATAATATTTAAGTCAATATTTTGAATTTATAGGATGTTTTATTGTAATGTTACACGGGCTAGCTCTATTAAGTTTTCATTAGCTAAATTTTATAAGTAATGTATGTTATTGTAATTTGACTAGTACAAAAGGTATTTCTATAATTATAAAAATCTGAAGGTATATACTATATTGAGTAATTGTTAAAATTGAGAAAAGTGAAAAAAGAAAAATAAAAAGAAAAGTAGATCTTATATCAAAACATTCGTTCCCCTTGTCGTCAAACCGCAGCCCAGGTAAAGTTTTCCAATTGCGACCCGCACCAAATTTTCTTCATACTCCGGCTTAGGTATAACCACCCCCACATGAGTTAATTAAAGAACTAAAGTATTCCTGATCAGGGGCTGCTAATGCTAATTAACTCATTTAATTAAATTTAACCATCACATCATTGACCATAATTAATTCCAACTTTAATATATATATATATATATATTATCCTATCTGAAACTCCTAGGTGTTATTTCCTCTTCTAAACATAAGAATCCTATATATACATATGATCAAGACTTGAATGTCAACTCTGTATATACAAATTAATTCCTGCATTATATATATACATATCCATTAATGAAGTTGCAAGTAAACTTCTTTAAGTGCGAGTTAATCTTACGTCTTGGTTTACAAATACGCCAACCAAATCCGAGTACGTAATTTGTAGAAATATAAAAGAAGGAGAAACGAGGAGGAGGAGGAGAAGAAGAAGAAGAAGAAGAAGAAGAGATTAAAAGTCATAATTGAAAATGGCACAGATTTTACTTCATGGAGATCTTCATGCAACCATATATGAGATTGATAACCTTCATACTGGACTTCTTGGAAAATTTGTTCATAAGGTATTTGATCTAATCTCAGCTGTATATCCTTTTCTTTTTTTTTCTTTGTTTTTTTTATGCCATTAAATTAAAAAATTTAAATTGGGAATTTGAAGGTTAAAGATTTCATAGTGATGAATTGTTTTTAATGAAGATGGATTTCCAATCTAAACTTAGCATTGACTTTGAGCTATACTTTTCTTCACTGTGATGGATTTCGATTCTGTTAATTAGTATGGGATTATGATTTTTATGCGTGGAACTCTTTTATTCACATTTGTAATTTGGTAAATTATTTGTATTACAAAGTCAAGTCATGTTGCTTTTTACCAATTTATGACGTTTATTAATTGTAAATTTTTATAAGTGCAGTATTTAAGCAAAAGTATTTGTAATGCATTTGTTGTGTGGCTTGGCACTCTCTCTGTTGTAATTTTGATGTCTTCTTGTGAATTTGCATTGATTTTTTTTGGGGGGTGGGGGGGGACTCTTTTAGATATATTTATCATATATCATTGAAAGAGTTGCAGCATTTTATTATTTTAAGTAATATTGTGAAAGGATACTTAGGAAAAAAGACATTGACCTTTTTGAAATTGGATCCAAATAAGAAAACAGAAGAAACAAAATAGAAAGAAAGCATTCAATTGAGAGGGATGGGAATCATGTTTTGTTCCCCCGTCCTCCCTGTTGACATCCCGACCAGTAGGAGTAATATAACAATACACGATCCCTACGATGAACACTTTAATTTTGCTATCTAGAAATGATTCTTCTGTATATATTGCACCTTTCCATCCCTTTTTCCCATCTTCCATTCTTGCTTAATCTCTATTATATGATCCATGAATGCATTTCTTCCGAATTGTTTTCAAGTGAAAAACATTGGGTGCAATGCAGGTCGTAGAAGGCATTGAAATAGCTGCAGGTTTTAAAAAGACCGCATCAAAGCTTACGCAACAATCGACTTAGAAAAAACAAGAGTAGGACGAACTAGGTTACTCGAACATGGTCATTTGAATCCTCGTTGGTACGAATCTTTCCACATTTACTGCGCTCACATGGCTTCAAAAGTAGTATTCACCATCAAAGTTGACAATCCCATCGGGACAGAACGAATTGGAAGAGCTTACATACCCGTCGAGGAATTGATTTCTGGTGATGAAGTGGACAAATGGCTTGAAATCCTCAACGACAATAATGAACCAATACATGGCCACTCCAAAATATATGTCAAACTACATTTTTATGATGTTACTCGCGAACGTTGTTGGTCTCGAGGGCTTAAAAACCTTAAATTTCCCGGTGTCCCCTTCACGT
>JACFYI010001012.1:1659565-1671259 GCA_014898755.1 Handroanthus guayacan
GCAAATCCAAAGGATTATTTGACATTCTTTTGCCTTGGGAATAGGGAGATGAAGAAGAGTGGAGAATATGAGCCTTCACAGAAACCAGAACCTAATACATACTATAGTAGAGCTCAGCAATCCAGAAGGGGAATGATATATGTGCATGCCAAAATGATGATAGGTAACTTCTTTATTGTCTTGGATAATTAGCTTAATGCTCTATGAGATTTAGTTTAATTATAGAAATATTTCGTGTAGTTTGAGAAATATTTGCTTTAACACTCTTGTTGTTACTTCAAGTCAAGGAAAATATAACACGCCTACGTAACATTATAGTTGGAACCCCCAAGGACTTAACATGTGTCTACTCATAGTATACTAGTTAATATGATAGATTTTCAAGGGTTCTAATCGTAATGTTACATGGTTTTGGTAAGTTTTCTGTTAATTGAATTTATGATATGTGGTTATAATTCTCGAACGACAAGGAGAGTTTTTTCAATTAAACCAAGTTTCATGGGGTACTAAGGTAATTACCCCTTATTATTTCTTCATATTCCATGGCTTACAGGGTATTTGATATTACTTTAATTTTGAAAGTAACTCTTGGTTTCTAGCTGATAAAAAGTAATCCTAAGAGTATTTAATAAAGTTTTTTTTTTTTTTCTTTTTGAAGAAATAATCTTAGAGTAAAAGCACATTGCTTCTGCAAGTTTCATGAAACTGTGAAAAAATCATTTTTTCATCGACAAACAATTAATGATTATTAATTTTTTAATATTTTTTGGTTTTTGATTTCAGATACTATCAACTTTTATTACTAACTTCCACTAATTCCTCAGTATCTTTGAATGAAATTTATTTCTTTTTAAAGTAGAAATAATGCCAAACACTCTGTAATGATGTTCCAATCTAATGTTGTAAAATCTTTGCTTGGACAGTTGATGATGAATACATAATCATCGGATCTGCCAACATCAACCAAAGGTCCATGGATGGAGGGAGGGACACAGAAATCGCCATGGGAGCCTATCAGCCATATCATTCATCCTGCAAGCAGCCAGCTAGGGGCCAAATTCATGGATTCCGAATGGCATTATGGTATGAACACATGGGCTTGTTGGATAACGATTTCTGTTATCCTGAAACTTTAGAATGCAATAGAAAGGTGAACAAAATAGCAGAAACAAATTGGGAACATTATACACGTGATGTTTTGGAAAGCGATTTGCCTAGTCATCTTCTCAGTTACCCGATTGCAGTTTCATCGGATGGAAAAGTCACAGAGCTGCCCGGGATGGAGAATTTCCCAGATACTACTGCCCGCGTTCTTGGTTCTGTTGCTGAGTTCTATCCTGCAATCCTCACTACTTGAATTAGTTCCCAGATCTTCTAATCATGGTACTTGGAAACTAAAAATTAGTTTTTTCTTGCATGTTTTCCGTTTTTTTTTCTTTGGGAAGTACTTTTGTGAGGGTTTTCTTGCTTGTGTGTTAACTATGTATTACTTTGTCAAAGGATTGATGTAATATTCAATGTGCTAATAAATTTTCAAGGTGCTATTCAAGAATTATTAGAAGACATATATGGATATAGGATGGACTCCAAAGCTCAAAAGGCCCAGAAAGAATCGGACTGGATACCCTATTTCAAATGGTATTTCATCTTTTATTCCATATATTTGAATACATGCCATGTGTACTGCAATTATTATCAAATATTTTTATAAGAAAATATTTAATACACGTGACATGTATTCAAAGGCATAGAATATGAGATGAAATACCATTTAGAACAGGTGATCCCATCCGAGAAAGAACAACCCTAACTAATATAGGGTTGAGATTAGGAGATTATAACTCACTTTCTCATTCTTTGTGCATAGTCCTAGTGCATCGTTTAGTACACTTTACAACTTAAGTGGTAAAAGCACTCTTTGCATTTTTTATTCTTTTTCAAAATTTGACCTGGTTTTATCATACCAATAATTTCTTATATTTACTACATTTAGGGTCTACATCAGCATGGCAAAGTGATTGGGTTGAATATTGTCGATTTTCACATTCAAGAATGTAGGTCACAAGTTGAGGAGTTTAGTGCTACTAATGCTCTACAAGAATAGAAGTAATGAGAATTAAGTTGTGTCACTGTAAGAACTTCTCCTACAATAGAACATGCTGAGGAAAGAGAAAGTGACACCTCCACCAAAAGTGTTACTTCTGTATTGTATATAGTTGATGTGGGCTTTGTACTGCAAATTCAATGATCGTTTTTAAATACTGGAAGATGAGTCGAGTGTCATATCTACAGAAGCTGATCGTTAAAGTAACTAAGTTGCTTTGTCTGCTCTGTTTAAAACAACAGCTCTAAAGTAACTAAATTGGAGAAATACCAATAAGAACAATAGCTCTAACATCAGCTCTTCTTATTGCCTGACTAAGTAGCACCTGCAATCCATCAAAAACTACAAGAGAAATCAAAGTAGAAATAAATACAGAAATAACAATCCAACCAGGATAAAATCATCGTAATTAAACGTGTATAAGCATGATTATGATGCAACTTTTCCGAAGCTTACTCACAGGAGGATTAGAGATGGTGACGATGGGAACGCCGTCGTTGCCTACCTCCGTAAACTCTCCTCCCTGCTTCATTTTTCTTTTGAAATGAAGAAAACACAAAGAGAAAGAGAAAAATATGTCAACTGAAATTTCAGCAAAAGAAGAAGAAGAGTTGAGCGGGGGAAATATATTTATATATGTGAGAAACACCGAAATAATGGTAAAGGAAGTTCGGAGTCTTGACTGTCCCGCCAATTGAGTTGGGGTAGGTTGTTGAATACTTTGGTACTTAGACTAGTCAAATTAGAATTTTTTTTAAAAAAAAAAAAGTCCAATTCCTTTCTTCTTCTTCTTCTTCTTCTAATTTTTTTTTTTTTTATTTTTCCCGTTCCTTCCTCACGTTACGTGACCACGAAATTCAATTTTGTTTAAAAGAGCGATTAAATTCAATAATTACATCAATACATATATGAACTAATATTATGTTGTAGACAAAACAACACACGCTACCAGTGGGCTTCGAACATTTACTTCTCATATGAAAAAGCCAAGAAAAGGGACAATGTCATTTCATCTAAATAATGACAGCAAGAGATTGTGAATTTGAAATTTACTCTTGTGTGATTATTATTATTGTTTTATTATTATTTTTATTATTATTATTTTACTCTATAGTAATATTGAGGTATTTTTCTACTACACATTAACTTTCATTAACTTCCAGTATTTGTTTTATTAGATAAGTTTCAGGGCTTTTTTATAGCATATTAGCTTTCAGTATTTGTCTTATTAATATTGTATTTAATCTTAAATTGAAATGATATTAATTTATGTAATGATTTTGTTAAAAAAAAAAAAAGAAAGAAAAGAAAAGAAAAGGATTATGAGAGAAGAAACGAAATATTGTCTCTACAACGATTTTATGTGAAGTGTGTATAGATATATTTTCATTATCATTCGAGAAATATTGTTTAAAAATATTTTAGAGTTTTTTCCTAAGAATATAAAAACAAAGATGTGTCTGAATGAATGAGTTAAAATTTTAATAAATTAATATTTCCTTTGTCAATATAAAAATGATTAATTAATTGAAATTCAATAAAGTTACAAAGAGTTGTAACCCTGCTCCTAACCCATTGGTAAGACGGGAGAATATGAACTTGGATATTTCATATAGAAAGGGTTAATTACATTTTATTATCATTTGAGATAGCTAGCAAAATTATCAACTATTATTCTCGTGATTTAAAAATTATAAATCAGCACCCATAAGTTTATAAAATTACCAAATTAACAATTTCTTTTTTTTATTTTAAAGGGAAAGCTGATGCCATTTTTCAATTTTAACCTCTAAAATCACAACGACCAAGTATAGAGGCAAAATAAGTAACTAGTGCAATAAAAAAATTGAAAGATATTAGTAGTTGTCGGCTAAAAACTTTAGTGAAATAGATGATTTGGTAATTTCGCAAATTTATGAAGGTTAATTTGTAATTTTAAAATTACGAGGATAGTAGTTGATAATTTCATAAAATGTAATTAACCCTATAAAAGAATACAAACATGGATAAGTGTATTTCCTAAATAAGAATTGAAATGTAATTGGTGGATGCAAATTAATTAATCAAATTACTTAATTAATTTTTTTAAGAAGCAATTAATAAATTCAATTAATATAATACTGATTATATTGAAGAAAAATCCCTAATAGTTGGGTATTATATAGTAGAAAAATTTCTAAGAATATGATATGTATACCATAAGAAAAATAGCTCTACATATTGATGGGTACTGAACTAAAGAACCTCATCGCCAAATTAATTAACTTTGGTCTTCAATTGATATGGGATGAATTTATTTATCTTATTTATTAGATAAAAAAGTTGGGCCTAATGAAATTAAGGGAAGCGTTGGAAGTATTGCTTAATTGATCGGGTCAGTGCATCAACATTGGCCTCTAATTAGGGGTGCTGATTTGCACTCGTCTTTATCTCCTGCTTTGTATGCCTCACATCCATTAATAGTAAATGACTCAATTGTCCTTATTTATTTTAGGTTATAACTCTCAATATTTTCATAGAATAAAGTATTCTTTTTTTTTTTTTCATTTCAACACTTTTATTATATTTCCAACATTATTCTTAACTCAAAATCTTAAAATGATAAAGAAAAAAATATAATTATACCTTCATCATTTAATCTGTAACTATATATTTTATTTTTTCTATATTTTTTTCCTGGTAAGGCAATTAGTTGAACTAACAAACCAAAATTAAAAATAAATATTTATATAAATAATGATCCAATCTAATCAATTTATTTGATACGAAGTTTTGATATATAATATTATTGGTCTATTGAAATTTCAATTTGATTTATTATGAATTCAATGCCTTCTTTAAGTGATTTGTATTTTGATTCTTAGATGAGAAAAAAAAAAATTCAAAGTCTTAATTTGACTAAAGGATTTTAAGCTTCAAAAAATTATTACATAAATTATCTTAATAGGTATTTATCAGAAAAATCATTAATAAAAAAGATGGGAAAAAAAATTCAAAATTCCTTAACAACAAATTGAAAACTCAAAATTATTGTAAATGAAAAAAATGATACTTTTTGTCCATGAAAAATTAGAGAATATAGTCTACAATAAATTAGAGTAATTAAGTCATTTAAAATAAAAGAACAATGAGTATAGAATGTAGGTGGTAAATAATGAAGTGCAAAAATCAGTACCCTTCATTAATTGATATGATTAATTAATTGACGGCTTATTTTCTCAGATAACCATCCATACACATCATATAGAAGAATTATGTAATACATGTCATAATTATTTACCATGTTTTCCAATTGTTGAAAGTTCTAAATTTTGCAATGTCAAAAGTCACCATCCAATGTGAGTATGGGGTGTCCACGGTTTGGTACGAGCGAACTTTTGATATTTTTCAAAACAAATCACTATGTATGCTGATCTTTTTTAATCAATCCACAATCACTTATTTAAAAGGAAAAAAATCAGAAATCATGGTTTATATGGTTTGGTGCTACTTGAGACAGTTTAAATCTGTTATTCATATTTTAGGTTATTTGTTTATTTGTTTATGCTCTCAATATATATATATATATATATATATATATCACTGTTACCTAATTCAAACACCAAAGTTTATTGCTTAAAATAAATTTACGTTCACAAAATTTTAACATTCACATGTTAAGTAACCAAATATGGATCCATGAATTCTAACAGTAAGGTAATTACGAACTTTCAGTTTAAATCATGCATGTTGGTACTCACAATTGGGCAACCACAATGATAAGGATAAATTATGTGTCCGAAAATCGTTTTTATTTGATTTTGATGTAAAGTGTTAATTAACAACATAGACAAAAAGTGCGTGCAACTCACATATATATCAATAATATGCAGGCGGTTCTTTCTTTCTTTTTTCTTTTTCTTTTTTTTTGTTTGCGATTTTTTTAATACATAAGTCCAACCACCCATCCAATTATGATTTAAAAATTTTTTTGCAACTAAACGACTTATTTTAAATAAAAAATTTGTTATATCGATTTAATTTGAGTTGATTTGGATGATTGACGAGCTATGTAAAACATTATGAACTGCACTAATGTGAATATGCTCACACTAGATAAAATTTTGTGATTTAAAATTATAAAATGACACAATCGGTTGGTAAGCAAAGTTATTTTTAATGATCTTGAAACTTTTGTGTGAATTATTTTTGTTGCGAGTACCAAAGCTTCATTTTATTATGGGTGATAATCAAAATAATAATTATCATTTGCATGCTGCAATATTTTTTTGCATTCATAATGTTGACTAATATGTGTATGTGTATGTGTGTGTCTATGCAGGTATGGTAATTTTATAGGCCTGGCCTACCAAGGTTTTATAAAGTATGTATTATACACACTTGCATAGATACATACGTACATCTATTTGTGCATATAAAAAATAACATTTTCTAGTGTTTGTCCCTCCAATCCAATTATAAAATTTTTTAGTCGCAAATTGTGAATCCAATATTTTTCAAATTTGATCTGTTACCTTTTATAAAGCCTGGACAATCAAGGATAGGCTTACTTAAACATTTCTCTTTTTTTTTTTGTTAAATCTTATCATTTCAATTTATTTGAAACGCATATCTTAGTAAACTATATATATTCTTGCATTCCATCGT
Source organism: Handroanthus guayacan (assembly GCA_014898755.1). Lineage (NCBI taxonomy): Eukaryota > Viridiplantae > Streptophyta > Magnoliopsida > Lamiales > Bignoniaceae > Handroanthus > Handroanthus guayacan. The sequence goes on from JACFYI010001012.1 coordinate 1,666,317, forward strand.
TGTTTCTGTAAAATTTACTTATTAGTTAGAATTTTGTTGCTCCTTAACGTGTAGCTAGTTTGGATTCTTGAGGACATTTATAAAAATAAATTGCTTTATTGAAGCAAAACAAAATACATTGTCTCTTTCACATTGGTAATGGATACAATTTCGTGGTATACACGGTAACACAGTGTTCGCTGGTATTGTAAAATGAACTCATTTCCGATCTTCAGAATCTAACACTTACAGTTAATAGATTTTGAGACGGCCCTTATTATATGTGACCACATCAAAGGAGGGCAAAATTAAAAGAGATAAATAAAGACGAAGAACCATGAAAAGGAGAAAAGGAATTTGTGAAGAGTAAAATTATCTTCTTTTATGCCAAATGACCTATTTATACTGTTCAAAATGTACTGACTTGTATGGATCCACATGAAATCCCCTTAGGGCCAACAACATGCCAAATCTACTGTTCAAAATTCAAGCTGAATCCCAGGTTGTAGCAGGTCAATTTGGATTGGGAATAATAAAGCATAGACCTTTTGACCGACCTAAAAAATTTTGATTGTTTTAGAGATATTTTGGCCTTCCCCAAGATAAAGCCTCGTCACAGATGAAGCTACATTTTGAAGGATATGCTTTGCTCAACATATTTTTCTAAGTGGAGGAGTTACATAAAACATCTTAGGGATGGAAATATGTTGAGCTGCTCATCAAGGGTCTACGGCTTAACGGGCTAGGTTAAGGTTTTTAACCAGACACATAGGCTTTTAAAAGAGCCTATAAAGTCTATGAGACTAACCTATATAATGTAATTATATTATATAATATATATTTATAATTATTTATAACACTAATATAGAATATTAATTTTATACTTTTCGTTATTAATTTTATTATGTTATAATTTGTTCTTAATGCTCAACTATTTTATTTGTAATTTGTTATTATTTTTTATAAGGTTGTATCTTTCACATATGCATATAAATTTAATTTATCTTATAATAATATTATGATTTCCTTTTCTTGGTTTAAATAAATGTATTATAATTGTCAATTATTTTTGTCTAATGTAAATTATAAGTTTTTAGGCCTATCAAAGCTTATTAAAGTCATATATCTATAAAGCCTGAATATATGTAAGATTTAAACCTAATAAAAATCTTATTAAGTATAGCTTTATCAAGGGCTAGGCCTAAACTTTGGAAAAATCTAAAAAAACCAGACCAAGCCTTAGAAAAAGTTTATATCAGGTGATAGACCAAGTTTAGACCTACAATTTATATAATAGGCTTGGTCCATTTAAGACCAAGCCTAGCCTAGCCTAGCCGAACATATTCCACCGCTAGAGCATTCAGACGATCTTGTCTTTAAGTTGGTTTTCTTTTTTCCTTTTCTTTTTTCAAATAAGATAGTAGAGTCGAGGAAAACAAATCAATATCCCACAAAAAGAGAGGAACAAGACAATGTTACTCCATCGAAAAGATGGTGATTCGCCTATGAGTTGGTCATTGACCCATCTCACTCCAACGGGTATGAGCTTATACCCGGCCCACTCATTTGCACGTGTTAGTTGGGGATTATTCACGTGCTATCGTTTATTGAAAGTCACCGGTTACCCACGTGCATTCTAATGACCAAATGCTTGTGATCAACTCAAACAATATTTTTATAATATTTCAGAATTTAAAATGTGTGGAAAGTTCAACTTGTTAATTATTAAGTCCAACAAATCCTGTGGATTTTGATAATTTATTCACTTTTTTATCCTAAGACTAATTTTGTTAAGGGCAATTGTAATACTAAGAACATATATTTTTCGCTCTTAAAATGAAATTAGTATTTTATGCTTTATTTTTCTCATTAAGATTCATGATCTAAATGGATAAGAAATTAAAAAAAAAAAAGATAATTACCTCACCAGCCCTTGAAATTTGGCCTAATTATAGAATTCTCTTCATGATTTGAAAAATTACAATAATACCACTAGGATATTTAAGGATGTACTTGTAATGTTTAAATTACAGGTTTGAATTTTCAAGGTGTTTAGTTGTAATGTTACACAGGCGAGCTCTATTAAGCTTTCGTTTGTTGAATTTTATGTCTATTTTTGTAATTTGACAAGTTAAAAAAGATATTTCTATAACTAAAAAAAATCTCAAGGTATATACTATACTGAGTAATTATAAAGATTGAGAAAAGTAAATAAAGAAAAAGAAAAATAGCTCTTATCAAACCTTCCCCTTTTTGTCAAACCGCAGCCCAAGTGGAGTTTATCAATTGCGACGCCCGCCACATTTTCCACATATAATCCAACTTAGGTATAACTAACCCCACGTGAATCAATTAAAGAATTAATGTGTTCCTGATCATGGGCTGCTAATGCTTATTTAACTCATATAATTAATTTCAGCCATCACATGATTGACCATAATTAATTCCAACTTTAATATATATTTTAGAGTTTTTTGGCAAAACACCACCCTGTGCTATATGTAATTAGTAAATCGAACCCTATGAAAAATTAATTATCTCACTACCCGTACCATTATTTTACACTATTTAGACCCTTGAAATAACAATATTACCTTTTACTTTCCTTGCAAAAAATTGATTTTTTTTATAACACAAGATTTTTCTTGCCAATTTTTGCAACACAAGTTTTTAATTTTTTTTGCCAAATTTTTGAGCATGAGGGCAATCTCTCATCAAGGTGATTCCAATTTTCTTGGTTCCGCTATTTACTAAAATGAATCAAGGAGAGGCTCGACTGAAATGCACTATAGGAGTTAGTGCCAATTTTATAACACACGGTTTTTTCTTCTTTTTAGTTAATTTATTTAAACACATGATTTTTCTTGCAAGACAGATATAGGGGTAAAAAATGGACTGTCTAGCCTAAAAAAACAGTAAGTTTTGCACCACAAGGCGCGTTTCACTAATTCTAGGGATGGAGGGTTTTTTTTTTGCTAATTAGAAATTTCACTAGATTTAATTTGTTAATTATTTTTTTGGAGTATCTGTTTTGCCATTTAAACATAGCACAGGGGCCTGGCTGCAAAACCTCATCTATTTATCCTAACTGAAAGTCGTGGATGTTATTTCCTCTTCTAAACAAAAGATTCCTATATATACACTTGACCAAGACTTGAATGCCAACTCTGTATATACAAATTAATTTCTGCATTATATATATATATATATATATCCATTAATGAAGTTACAAGGCAACTTCTGTAAATGAGTTAATCTTTTGTTTTGGTTTACAAATACGCCAACCAAACCAGAGTACGAAATTCGTAGAAATATAAAAGAAGAAGAAACGAGAAGAAGAAGAAGCAGAAGAGATTAAAAGTCATAACTGAAAATGGCACAGATTTTACTTCATGGAGATCTTCATGCAACCATATATGAGATTGATAAGCTTCATACTGGACTTCTTGAAAAATTTGTTCATAAGGTATTTTATCTAATCTCGGCTATATATATATATATATATGTGCACACACTTCTCTTAATTTTTTTTTATTTTTTTGATGTATTGTTGTGAATTAATTTGCATGCAGTTCAAGTTGGAAAAAAAAAGAACTCTTTTACATAGATTTATTATTTATCCTTAAAAGAGTTGCAGCATTATTATTATTTATCCTTAAGTTATATTGTCAAAGGATACTTGGGGGAAAAACTAAAAAGACGTTGCCTTTTTCGAAAGTATGATCTAAATAAGAAAATAGAATAAACAAAGAAAACAAAGAAAACAAAGCATTCAATTGGGAGTTCGGATGTCAATTTTATCCATTTAAATGGCTATCTGTGGGGATTTATCTATCTATGAGGGATATAAAGGATAATAGTTTACCCGTGGAAATGAAATGAGGATTTTTTGTTTCTTCCCCTCTAATATATTGGGCGGGTACGGTAACTAAGTCACAACATTTGTAAGCACCCACTACCCATTAGTGTATTGTTAAATTTCAAATATAACCTTAGATATAACCTCAATCCTTACTTATGTGCTTGTTCATTGACATCATTTAATTATCATGTATGTGAAATTTACTTAAATGCTTCATTAAATTATCGTTTTTAAAGTTTCAATTAATCTATTTTTTAACTTTCATTGAAAATTTTAATTTATTGATGGACACACGCAACTATTCATGAAGATCTAATTTCTTGAGTACCCATTTTCCATTACTGTGAGAAATCAGACCGGAGTGGGAATCATGTTTTGTTCCCGCTCCGTCCAGTTGACATTGTCTGAGTAGGAGTAATATAACAGTACCACTGAGTATCCGATCCCTTACGATGGACACTTTAATTTTGCTATGTAGAAATGATTCTTCTGCATCCCAAAAAATTAAAAATGAATATATATTGCATCTTTCTTGTTCCTTTTTCCTTGGAAATTCATTCTTGGTTTCCCTCTTACATGATCCCTTAATGCTTAATGCATTTCTTCCAAATTATACTCAAATGAAGAACATTGATTGCAAATGCAGGTTGTAGAAGGCATAGAAATAGCTGCAGGTTTCAAAAAGACCGCATCAAAGCTATACGCAACGATCGACTTGGAAAAAACAAGAGTAGGTCGAAGTAGATTGCTCGAACGCGATCATCTGAATCCTCGTTGGTATGAATCTTTCCACATTTACTGCGCTCACATGGCCTCCAAAGTAGTATTCACCATCAAAGTTGACAATCCCATTAGGACAGAACAAATCGGAAGAGCTTACATACCCGTCGAGGAATTGATTCATGGCCAAGAAGTGGACAAATGGCTTGAAATCCTCAACGACAAAAATGAACCAATACATGGCCATTCCAAAATACATGTCAAACTGCAGTTTTATGATGTTACTCGCGAACGTTGTTGGTCTCGAGGGCTTAAAAACCTTGAATTCCCCGGTGTCCCCTTCACGTTCTTCCCACAAAGGAAAGGATGTAAAGTTACTCTT
>JACFYI010001012.1:1672551-1693613 GCA_014898755.1 Handroanthus guayacan
TAGCATTATCGACCGTAGCATTCAAGACGCTTATATTCATGCTATTCGTCGTGCGAACAAATTCATCTACATTGAGAACCAATACTTTCTAGGAAGCTCTTTTTCATGGTATTCAAATGACATCAAGGTTGAACACATAGGAGCCCTACACCTTATTCCAAAAGAATTGTCATTAAAGATTGTGAGTAAGATTGAAGCTGGGGAGCCATTTAAAGTTTACATTGTGATTCCAATGTGGCCAGAGGGCTATCCAGACAGTGCAAGCGTTCAAGCTATATTGGATTGGCAGAGGAGGACTATGGAGATGATGTACATAGATATAGCAAAAGCACTCAAAGCTAAGGGGATTAGAGCAAATCCAAAGGATTACTTGACATTCTTTTGCCTTGGTAATAGGGAGATGAAGAAGAGTGGAGAATATGAACCTTCACAGAAACCAGAACCTGATACATACTATAGTAGAGCTCAGCAATTCAGGAGGGGAATGATATATGTGCATGCCAAGATGATGATAGGTAACTTCTTTATTGTCTTCGATAATTAGCTTAATGCTATATGAGATTTAGTTTAATTACATAAATATTTCATGTAGTTTGAGAAATATTTGCAGTAACACTCTTGTTGTTAGTTCAAGTAAAGGAACATATAACAGGCCTACATAACATTATAGCTAGAACCCCTGAAGACTTAACATGTGTCTACTCATAATATACTAGTTGATATGATAGATTTTCAGGGGTTCTAACCATAATGTTACTTGGTTTTGGTAAGTTTTCCGTTAGTTGAATTTATAATATGTGGTTTATTATAATTTCTCAAAAGACAAGGAGAGTTCTTCCGATTACACCAAATTTCATGGGGTACTGAGGTAATTACCCCTTATTACTTCCTCATATTCCATGGCTTACAGAGTGTTTAATATTACTTTTGGCAGCAACTCCTAGCTTCTAGCTAATAAAAAGTAATTCTAAGAGTGTTTAATAAAGTATTTTTTTATTTTTCAAGAAATAATCTTAGACTAAAATCACATTGCTTCTGCGAGTTTCATAAAATTGTGACAAAAATCATTTTTCCTTCGACAAACAATAGATGATTATTAATTTTTTTAATATTTTTTGGGTTTTTGATTTCAGACACTATCAACTTCCATTAGTAACTTCCAGTAACTCATCAGTATCTCTGAATGAAATTTATTTCTTTCTAAAACAGAAGTAATGCCAAACACTCTATAATGATGTTCCAATCTAATGTTGTAAAATCTTTGCTTCGACAGTTGATGATGAATACATAATCATCGGATCTGCCAATATCAACCAAAGGTCCATGGATGGAGGGAGGGACACAGAAATCGCCATGGGAGCCTATCAGCCATATCATTTATCCTGCAAGCAGCCAGCTAGGGGCCAGATTCATGGATTCCGAATGGCATTATGGTATGAACACATGGGCTTGTTGGATAACGATTTCTGTTATCCTGAAACTTTAGAATGCAATAAAAAGGTGAACAAAATAGCAGAAAGAAATTGGGAACTTTATACAAGTGATGTTTTTGAAAGCGATTTGCCCGGTCATCTTCTCAGTTACCCTATTGCAGTTTCATTGGATGGGAAAGTCAATGAGCTGCCCGGTATGAAGCATTTCCCAGATACTACTGGCCGTGTTCTTGGCTCTGTTGCTGAGTTCTATCCTCCAGTCCTTACTACTTGACACTATTACTCTCTTCAAGTCTTCTAATCATGGTACTTGGAAACTAAAAATTAGTTTCTTCTTCCTTTATTTTTTATTTATTTATTTATTTATTTATTTATTTTTTTTGGGAAGTACTTTTGTGAGGGTTTTCTTGCTTGTGAGTTAACCATGTATTACATTGCCAAAGGATTCCTGTAATACTCAATGTGCTAATGAATCTTCAAGGTGCTATTCAAGTGTTATAGGATGGACTCCAATAAGCTTAAAAGGCCAATACAGGTTTGAGATTAGGAGATTATAATTCACTTTCTCATTCTTTGTACATAGTCCTAGTGTATCGTTTAGTACACTTTACAACTTGAGCAGCAAAAGCACTCTTTGCATTTTTCTTTTCTTTTTTTAAAAAAAAAAAAAAAAAAAAAAAAAAAAAATTGACATGGTTCTATCATATCAAGAATTTCTTACATTCATTGCATTCAGGATCTCCATCAGTTTGGCAAAGTGATTGGGTTGAGTATTGTCGATTTTCACATTCAAGAATGTAGATCACAAGTTGTGGAGTTCAGCGCTGCTAATACTCCAAGAATAGAAGTAATGAGAATGGAGTTGTGTCACTGTAAGAACTTCTCCTACAATCGAACATGCCGGGAAAAGAGAAAGTGACACCTCCACCAGAAGTGTTACTTCTATATCGTATATAGTTGATGTCGGCTTTGTACTGCAAATTCAATTATCATTTCTAAATATAGGAGGATAAGTCGAGTATCATATCAACAAAAGTTGATCGTCAAGTAACTAAATTGCTTTGTCTGCTCTATTTAGACCAACAAACACAAGATTGGATTTAACTAACTCCTAAATATATTAAATAAAGATGTTTTCCTTGAACATAATCGTCTTATTTGCATTTATTAACCTTCAATTTTATCACAACCCTTGTTTTTTTGAATTTATTTGTTAATCAGGATACATCTATAATTACCATCTATTTTATCGAGATTTTTAACTGGTGGCCATGCCTAAACATATAACAAGGTTATTTATCTCGAACCAATTCCTAATCTTAATCCCATACCTCATATGGCCAAATTGGTCGTGTCTAGATATCATAATTCACTTAGCTAAATTATCCACGGTTTAATTTCAACGTTAATTTCTATTTTTTTTCCGGTTTTTCTTTTGTATTTTTTTGGTTTTTTTTTTTTTCCTTTCTTTCTTTCTTTCTGTCTTTTTTTTCTTTTTTTAATCGCTTTCCGAGTTTAACTTTACCACGAAATTTGCTGTGAAGTCCACAAGTCTTCCAAACACGTATTTCAATAAATCAAATGAGCGTTATGCAAGTATAAATGCATCCTATACCTAACATTACTAATCTAAATAAGAAAAATCAATAAATTTGTTAGGGAAGAAAAGTTCCACGTGCAAAAAAGTGATTTCTTTTTCTATGAATACAAAATTAGATGTTCGAATTTATTTTTCTACTAGATAATATGTTTACATACTTGTTTATGAGTTATTGTGTTAATACTAATTTTGAATATAGTTTTCATCTTTTATTTAATAATATAACGAAATTGCTTTGGTAGATGATGTTATAAACCAAAAAGGGCAAAAAAAAAAAGGAACTTTCTAGCGCAACTTCCATATATATTTGAAATAGATTTACAAATGGAAATTTTTATTGCAAAATTTTTTAATCAATTTCGATCTATAATTTCTTTTTTTTTTTTTATAATGCGCATTATATATGTTCTTTGAAAATTTTGTCCCTCCAATATGTTTCTTCGCTCCAAATTTTTATTCCTACAGTAATTTTGTTTCTTCCTTTGTAAACTAATATTGTTTTATGGGCATTTGGTTCATTCATGGTTAATTATAAAATTTTCACATTCTCTTTAATCGTTTCAGGTTCTGATTATTTAGTTTAATCACGTTTAACAACAAGTTGTAATCATTTCTTATTTTATAGAATGATAATAAAGATTTACAAATTGAAGTTCTACTGCAGTAAATTTATATTTGTAGATTAAAAAAAATTAAAAAAAAAATCTATGTAAGTTTGGTATGGGAGATATTTATCCTTTTCAAATAAAAAAAAGAAGAAATGGAGAAGGGAGTAGTTTTCCCTACAAGCCGCGTGAGACTTGGAAAAAAGTAGTTTACTTTAAAAATAAGTACCTTAAATTTGACTTAATTGTAAAGGCACCTATTATAGTTTAAGAAATTATAATAACATTCACATTGTTGGATTAACAAGAAATTTATTTTTAATGTTTTAGTAAATTTTTTACACTCTCATAGAGTCTAACCTAAATGTGTTGAGGGTATTATTATAATTTTTTAAACAAAAAGAGGTATTTATATAATTTATTTAAATTTCAAGGATGTGGAGGTGATTATTCTTCACCTAATTTGGTTGACCATTCCTGCCAACAGAAATGCATACCAAGTTTCGTTTCGACACATTCAATTCGATGTTGACGCGGTGAAATCACGTTATGAATAGATTACTTTATAGTGACGTCGTCATGAATCATCAATTTTCTATATATTTTCCAATTTTAATTAAGAAATATTAGTGTTGATTTTATTGGAAAATTTTAGTTGGAAATGTATTTGATTGAACTCTAATATATTATGAAAAAGATTGATATAGTTTATTGATTAGTATGTAGTTTAAGATGAAAAATTAATCGTGAATATTAGTATATATGTTTTATGAATCACCTTTATTATTTGATTAATTGAATCTGCAAACAAAAATTCCTATCCAACGACCCAAATTTCTTAATAAACAATTACAATATTCAACCAATACATCTATACATCAATAATAATAAAAATTTTGTATAATAACAATTAAAGATAAATTCTCACTAGTCTCTGTACAGTAAAAAAAATCTAAAACTTAACAAAACAAAAAAAAAAGGAACAGTCCTACACATTAGTAACAATCAAACTCGTGACATTTATGGACATGAAACCTATATTTAAAAATCATTTAAAAAGAAGTGATTATATTTAATTGTATAATTAATTTCATGAATATTTCAAAAATTAAATATATGAACTAAATACAAATCAAAATTTCTAAATTACTATCAATAGATGTCTATACACTACCAATGGAATTCAAATTTGCACTTTTTATGCAAAATAAGGAAGATGTTACCACTTCACACAAGGGCGATGGCCAAAAGCAAAAATTCATGACTTAAAAAAAAAATAAAGGAAAGAAAAGGAAAAACGGTTACATATTTCTAGAATTGACACGTTGTGCATAAAAGTCCTCAAACCACAACGGAATGACCAAGTCAATGTCCTCAAGTCCAAGAAAGTGGGTTTTAGTTTCATAAATTCACACCTTAATTTTTCACCTAAAATTTCCATAAAGTCCTAAAACACCGCATTGTTCTATCAGATGTGGGACCCCCTATGCCCATAATTTCATTACATAATCTCGGTCCAAGTTGACTTTTTCTTGGGAAGTTTCCGTTGGTCAATTTCGAAAAAAGAAATGTGAACTTGTCTTCATTTTGAGTGTTCTATAAATACAAGAACATATTGTAAGCTTGAGGCTTAAGTCGAGTTTAAACATTATATTGCATAGTACCCAAGATATCATTATTTAGATAGTGATATTGTGAAGGGGCGACCTGAGACCAAAGAACATAGAAAGGAGACATGGAAAGAAGATTGAATATGGTTGGGTTTATGACATTATTGGTTTTAGGTGTTATGGTGCATGGTTCTTTGGCGCAAACCACACATGTTGTGGGTGACTCGTTGGGTTGGCTCGTCCCTCCTGGCGGTGAGGCTGCATACCGCACTTGGGCTGCTTCTAGAACCTTCAGAGTTGGAGACAGACTTGGTGAGCACAATGTTAATATTTTTTTGCTGTATTATAATTTTGCATTTTGTGACCTTTAAATGATAGATCAGTTTACAAGGTCTGACGTATTTACAAGTGCTATCTATTTTTCAAAATTACTAATATCCTTTGCTACTCTATACGTCTCTTAACATCTTTATAACAAGTCTAAATACTAGTAAAAATATGTAAGATGAAGGTGAACGTCAAGGATTATTCCTAGTTCCAACCTTGCCGGTTGTCGACGAACTGCTCAAGCTGCTTATATGGTTAGAGCGGGTCATCAAGTGCCGGCTGAAGGGACAGATGGGATAACTTCTTCTAGGGCGTCCCATTGTTGTTGAACAATCCACTTAGAATTAGTACGAACAAGGGGAGTCCGATGTTTAATGTAAACAAAACATTAGGATAATTTTTGTTCAAAATTTCAAAAAAGTAAGAGAAATTTAAGGAGTTTTTTGTAATTAACCAATGAATCAATTGGAGATTTTTCCATCTTGATTTCTAACTGAAACTTGAAAAGTTAGAAAAGTAATATCATCGCACCATTTAATTTAAGTTAAAAAACAATTCAATTTAATTATATAATATTCCTATTTGCGTTGTGGATAACTTTATTTAGGATCATGAACAAGGATTTCAATCACTAATTTGTACTATTCGAACCAATCCTGCAGTGTTCAACTTCACAACAGGACAACACGATGTAGCCGAAGTGAACAGAGCAGCATTCGATTCATGCAATTCGAGTACCACAATATCCATGTCTACCAATGGACCAGCTACCATTCCCTTAAATTCTTCTGGTGAACATTACTTCTTTTGCACCTTCGGCAGCCACTGTAGCCTTGGCCAGAAGTTGGGCATCAACGTGTCCGCCGCCGCCGCCGGCTCCCCCTCCCCAACACCACAGCCCGCCACTCGGCCGCCACGAGCCGCCCCAGCTCCGGCGGTGGGTGCACCCACCCCGTCTAGAGTTGGGAGGACTTACACTGTTGGAGACAACCTTGGATGGCTTGTGCCTCCCGCTGGTCAAGTTGCCTACCAAACATGGGCTAGGGGCAAGAATTTCGCGGTTGGCGATACTCTTGGTAAGCTTTACTTATTTCACATATTGGAAATTACAAAACTAATTTTAGCCCCAAATCTAGTCCTATTTCAAATTTAAAATGAAAATTTTCTATTCATATTTCATTTTCTATTCCACAAATTCATACTAAGTGTATGACATCCACAATTATGTATATTTATAGAGAAATATTTAATACACTTTACATATATTTACAACACGAAATAAAAGATGAAACACTGTTTTGAAATAGGAGATAATACACTTTTTATGGAATAATTACTCTAACCTTTGATAAGGTCTGGTATAGTTACGGTGACCTTCCACGATATTTAGCTGGAACTTACCCTTACCCTTCACCAGTTATGTTATTGAACTTCCAAATATACCCTTCCACTATTTGACGTCCCATTCACCAAATTTTCATAAAACTAAAATAATTAATTAGGGGCCTATATATGATATAGATGACTCCTGGAGTTCTATATCCACATATTCATGTGTTATACATAACTATTTGTACATGCATATTACTGATTTTTTCATATAATAATTTCAAAATTTTATTTTATTTTGATATATACCATAGTGTATTATTATTAACATTATCTATTCACTCAACACCAACTCCCTTATTCATCTATGTAATTTTCAATCAATTTTTCAAACTAAATTTATATACTTTTTGTATCATAAATACACTTTCTTAATTCACAATGAAATATCAGTATATATGTTATACATATACCTCAAATAAAAATCAACAAACTGTCTTTTTTTCTTTTTTCTTTTTTTGTATGTGCCTTCCTAATTAATATTGTAATGCAGTGTTCAACTTCCAAAACGGCAACCACGACGTCGTAGAAGTAACTAGAGCAGAATTTGATTCCTGCAACATCACCACCACCACTCGCCCCATCACCACCAGTCCCGCCAGAGTCCCTCTGACCTCCGCCGGCGAACACTACTACGTATGCAACTTCCCTCAGCACTGTTCCCTCGGGCAAAAGCTAGCCATCAACGTCACCGCCAGCGGCGCCACCGCCACACCTCCTACCGAAGGCCCAGCTCAATCACCTTCCTCCACCGCCACCCCTCCGCCCAGCTCCGGTGGCCCCAGGGCGTCGAATCCTTTCACACCCTCCACGCCATCACAGGACACCGCTCCTCCGCCGCCGAGTAACTCCGCCCCATCTTTTGGTGTTGCGGCTCTGCCCTTCACTTTCTTGGCAGTCGCTTTCGCTTTTTTGTATAACTAATTAAATAGTGATGCACAAATTTTTTGTGATTCATTTTGATTTTATATGCTATTTTGGCACTATATAGATTGTATTTTTATTTCCATTATTGCTAATAAAGCTGATTTTTCGTATTCAGCTAACTTTTCGCGTTGATATATAAGAAAATAGTGTGTGGATTTCTACTAAATAATCTTCTTAACAAAGCCATTATAAACATAATTATATTAAATGCATTGGTTATTGAATATTAACATTTAATGAGCAATTAATTAATGAACTGACCTTTTTTTTTTTTTTTGACCATTTTGATATGGCATCACCGGTTAATTTGTAATATGTATGTTCCTTTATGGTTTGATTTAGGTGTTGTTTACAACTAATTCAAGCGGCTGAAAATTTTATTTGAGTATTCGAAAATCCTTTTAATATTGTAAGTTTTCTAAAATTAATTAACTCCTCAAAACGAGATGTTAGAAGGTGCTAAATTAATAGGTATAGGAGCTGCTACGATTGCTTCATTGGGAGCGCTTTGCAAGGGTAGGAAAGCAAAGTCTTATTGATTCAGTTGTATCGAGCTATTTTTGATCTCTTGTCTCTGAAGATTCAGTTGATCTGAGATCTCATGTCTATAAAGACTGTCGAACTATTCGGCAATTTCTCTTGCCCGCTTTTGCTTTGACGGTATCCTTCTGTACTTAACTAACGAAAAGTGGAGTATATCTATATATAATAATTTTGGAATTACTTATGAAATACTGTAAGTTGTTTCTGATAAAAAATTACATAACAAGATGGGCAAACAAGAGCAAATTCGGAATTTCAAATATTTTTGGTAAAATTTTTGTTGGTTATTCCAAACCCAAGTACTTCAATTATAACATGTACTTTTCTAATTTATGACAAAAATAATCAATTATATGTTTGTACAATTTGTTTTAAATACCATTTTAGTCAACAAAATAGATGTCACAATTTATCTCTTCCCAAAGAAATTGTTCAATATGTATGACTACTAAGAAAATTAGGTGGGAAAAGACGGCAAATTATGCCATTTGTCTCCACGAGAGAATGCAGTGTTTAAATTTGACCACGCAAGTAAAGGGCGGCCTTAAATTCAATTTATTACTAATATATTTATGATTTTAGGTATATTCATATTGAAAGACAAAGACCTGTGGAAACTTCTTCTACCACGTTTTCCGAAGTTGAATAAGACTAAGTTCGTAAAAGTAAAATTGCGGTATTAAAATTAGAAGATTTCAATGCTCAAAATAAAGGCAATTAAAAAAAAATAATCAAAGTTAAAAGATAGATGATTAGTTCTTAACCAATTGTTATGCTGTTTAACTACTTTTGTTTACCCGTTGTTAATTATTGAAAATTTTTATGTTACGAGAAAACAAAAATGAAAAATAGCTTCTAATACTAAAAACTAAAAAAGTGCAAATGCTATGCACGTTAACTTATTCATATTTATTTTATTCAAAGTAATTGAATTGATTTTTTTTTTTTTTGGGTCATTATCTTGCATTAGCATGCATCAATTTTGCTTTTATTTAAGCAGCAATTTTAGCTTTGCTGTTGCTGCCGAAGTTTTATTTAGTACGTTACATTGAAATAATTGAAAATTTGTACTAGTTTTCATAAGACGATTGTTTCTAGTAAGAATGCATTAGCATTGATTATTGATTTGAATTAAAGAAATGGTTTTATCATCTCTATCTTAATTCAAAGATTTGGAAAATTGATGCTTGCTTCGTGGCTTTCTTTTTTTTTTTTTCTTTTTTTTTTCTCTTCAGTTATTCACATTTTCTTGCTTGCAATCTCCATTTTTCCAGTTGTGATGCTCGTCAATATCATTATTCTTCTGTTTCTATAATTTAACGGTATCTCATTTCTATCGCATTTGCAATAGCGTTCAATTAAGTATCGGTTGTTAATATATTACTTGGTGCAATTAGAAAGCCAAAACTCATCAAATTGTAGACTTAGTTCTTGTAATACTTTACATAATTTCCTCCACATAAAAAACGAATTGTCTTAGAAACTTAAATTGTTTGTTAATTGTGAGGCCGAGGATGGGGGTGTTGCAGGGGCTGAGGGCATAATGCAATGAAAGGCTGATAAATGCACTTGACATTGGATGCCCTCCACCATTAAGGAGTCACCCAAGAAATGGGAGAAGACCCAACACCCACTGACAAAAGAGAGACATCAACTACAATTATGTCTTTTGTACCATCAAGATGAACACAACAAAAGAACCCATCAAAGGGTACCTTTGGGGAACAGGCTAAAGGCAAGAACCAAGAAAAAGGATGAGCATGATGAATGGATGATATCCTTCCATTTCTGTATTCACTTTCCACTTGGATGTGATGGTGATATCCAAATTTGTTTTGCGGGAATTTGAATTTAGTGATACACTTGTAATGAAATACAATCCTGAGATTTGTAGCATAGTTATCAAAACTCTCTGAGATTTGAATAATTATTATTAATTTTCTTACCGTTGGTTCAGTTGACACATAATTATAATTGTAATCCCTTAATTAATGAATAATTACAATGATATTCCTTATTCAGGGATCTACTTATAATATTTTAAAATTGTCAAAAGATATAATGATGATTATTCGTCAACTGAACCACTAACAGAAAGAATTTGATTGTTGTCATTAGTTTTGTCGGTGTACAAATTTTAAGGCCAAACGACAACTTACGCCCTTGTTTTGTATATGCCTGTGAGGGCTAAAAGATTTGAAACTTTTCAAGATGTTCTGGAGGAATCACCTCATGCCATTATTTCCATTAATAAAAATTTGAATACATATTTATATTTCGCTTCTTTTCAGCATCAATAGTAATCCATAACTGGATTATTAATCCAAATGTTAAAAATAAATAACAACTAAATTCTCTCCAAAAATACACCATTAAATCAAATAACCGTAACAATCATATTCCTCAGTTCATAAAAAAGGCACAACACATAGACCCTCTAACGACATCTTTGCCAATGAATATTCAGTCAATGAAGATCAAACATTCAAATAGCATAAACCCAAATTTTCTGATAATAACAACATTTCCCGTTAATTAAACTATCAACAAGAGAAGTATCGATAAGTTCCTAAGTCTCCTGAGACATTATTATAATTAAGTCAAACCTTATCAGGAGAAGTGCTGATGTAATTATTCCGCTACACATTATCTTTTTCATATTCTTATCCTATTTTCCCTCACATAAATCCAAAATCCAACGTAGCATCAGAGAATAATAGAGGGCAACAGCCAAAAGAAAATTTAGCTGTGACTCATTATACTGAAAACCACCTCTGGTGCCAAATGTAATGTTGGGTTGCATTTGGGAACATGAAGTGACATTTAAAGACACATGCCAACCAATCTATTTGGAAAGGTCTGTTTGAATGAATGCTACTTTTCAGGACCACTGCCACTTACGAGGCAACCACTGTACTCAATAATATCACCCTTTAAAGCTACGCATCCAAACAACCCCTTCAAAAATTTACATATTTGTCAAAATCAAACAACAAAGATGAATGCATATGCACAAGAATGTAAAAATAAAAAGAAAAAAGCGGTTCTCAAAATACCAATATCAAAAACTTACTTTTTCTAACTTGAGAAATTTTACATGTCAACTTCCATGGTGGTGCTTTCACTTTCAACTTTGCTAGAAAGATCATGGCCTTCGAGCATACTGACATATTGAAAGCAAGAAATCCACCAAGTTATATATCAGCTTTATGGAAGGAAGAGATTTCCCACTTTCTGTTTAATAAAAAGGGATAATTATCTCACCATCCTCTTTGAGGTTTGCATAATTACCAAAATGCCCCCGAGATATGGATAATTACGATTACACTTCCTACCATTTAATTCAACTAATACATAATTACGATTACACCCTCTCATCTAAGGGGTCGACTTGTAAGGTTTCAGGTTTTCAAGGGATGTGATTGCAATTATCCACTAACTAAACTAAGAGTAAGGGGTTTAACGATAATTATTCAAACTTCAAGAAGTATTTTAGTTATTATGCCAAATCTCAGAAGGCATTGAGCTAATTATTCCCTTAATCAAAAACAGATTACAATCTGCAGTCAAGAACACGAGTTATAGAGCACATTCACAAGACATAACCACCACAGGCAGAAAAACCAGCCACAGATCTTCCCTAATGATATACTTAGCAACTGAATGCTGAAACAAGCACAATTAAAAAGCACCCCTTTCATTGCATAACAAAGCAGTTTCCACTTTCCCAGATCACTTAACATTAAATCACAGTATGAAATTGTTCCGGAAGAAATGTTTTCAGTTAAAGAACCAGCTACAAAAAAAACACTATTAACTGACATAACGATAAACTATAATGCAAGAAGGACAATACGAAAAATGTTTGACAAACTGCCTCCGGCACCCGGAAACTTACAGGAACTGATTACCAAACTTCATACTTTTTTTGCCAGGGTAATGCTAATACGAACTGAATTTTAAACTACCAGAGAATCAGAAAATCAATTTACCATTTATGTTAACAAGTTTACTGCTCCCAGTGATATCATATTTATAATTTGAATCTTAACACTAACATGCTCATCGTAGCATCATTCATAAACTAAAGTTCCCGCGCTAGCAGTCTATTTTCCAACAAATTGAAAGTAATACATCACTACCATAGGACCTTTGATGCAAGTTCACTTATCCTTTACTAGTGCTTGTGATACTTTCCAGTCATGAATACCAGCAAAGAAGTCATAAGGAACTCAAGCGCATGCAGATGCATCTGCATTTTTTCATTTTCTGAAGAGATATAATATGGAATACAATAAAGAAACAATTTCTACAAACCTGGTCTTCTCATTTGACCAGCAAAATGGTTAGAAGTTGAATCTTGTGACCAGAAAAGTTGATCCTTTTCTACATCTGCATTAAAAGGTAGCTTACGTTTCCTAGAAACTACTTCCGCATTCTGACGCTCACTCTCTGAGTTCCACCTACGTTCATGCAACGAAGAGCGGTCATGGGGGGACTCTATAGGAAAGAAAGAAAACTCCTTCTCTTTCGGCCGGCCTTCCTCCTGAGAAACTCTATGTCCAACACTATCAGTTCCACAACCAAAACTCTTTTCCCTGCTTGAGTCTGAGTCAGAAAAGAGACCCAGCCTCAAGGACAAGTCAAAGCCCACCTGAGGTCTCTTCCCTTTGTTGTCGTTAGCTGCTTCACGTGTTTTTTCTGCAACATTTGTATCATCACCATAAGGGAAGAGATTTTGCAAACACCCAACTTCAGAAGGTTCAGCAACTGATGAGAATATCGGCACACCAACAATTATAGAATCAGACTTTTGAGGTTCCTGATAGCCCAGCTGAGGAACTTCAGGTTTGAAGCTCGTTCCGTAGTACAAGGGATATACTGAGCCTCTATGCAATACAGTGTTATGGTCCACTTCAATATTGTTTCTATGGCCAGTGGGAGGAAGTTTCTCACATGAAGAAGCAATTTGCTGGTTAGTATTTGGTGTAATACGCTTGTTATGCTCCCAAATGACATGAGGTGAATCTATGTTTGGGGGCATCTTGTGCATTGAGCTATTGGATGTATGAAAAGGCATCAAACCAGAATTGCGTTCATTGACATTCTCATTCGGAACTTTTGGAGAGATATCATGGGATTCTTGATATGAGGGTCTGAGATAAGTTCTAGGATTATTGTGCCTTTGGCTTCTGGATGCTCTTATTGGTACACAACCCAAGTTAAGCGCAGCTGAAAAACACATCCATTTCCACAAAATACTAATTATAGTCCAGCCTAAATTGCATCGAGAATGCAGACTATCATTACCACACTTGAATACAACTATGAGATATAAAAGCAGAGAACAAATGTCTAACCTTCAACACAGGGAGGCAAAAGATCCCCTGTCTCTGTACTCTCATCTTTCCGAATTATTGTATCGACGGCATCATTTACACGGTCCCATAGCGTCTCAATATTGGAATATTCAACCTACCCAATGTAAAACAGCATATAAACACAGAAAATAAAAGCATAACCCCATTGCTCATTACACAAAAGATTCAGCTCAACCGATATTAGATTACAAAAAAGATAAGGACCAAACCTCAGAGTTCGCTTTCGAGTACATGATTTCCTCTGCTCTAAAGACCACAGTAGGTAACTTCTCCTGCCATTCTCTATTTTTCTTAGTTGTAGCCGAGTGATTATCGTATACAAGCCTGTTCAAAGCAGGTGAAACATTTCAACAAATTTTACCCCGAAAATAAACCCTTGAAAAAACAAAAACCAGTACCTCAAAATCTGTTGGATAATTAAACCTCTCATGGGTTGGTGTCTTTCACTATGCCAAGCTCTTCTAACACACTCATACGGTCTCGGCCCCGGCCTAGGCATCTTCTTTCAGCTAAACCCAATTTCAAACACTTGGTGTGATTCAAAAATACCCTTAAAGAAACACTGAAAACTTCACAAATTTTCGCTTCGGGTTAAACTGAAAACGAAACCCAGAAAAGAGCAAAAAAGAAACCAAATTCTCGCCCTAAATTTCCACTTCCACCACTTTTCAACTTCCCTCAAAACTCCACAAGCTGTACTTTTCGTTTGGAGTGTAGGGAGAAAGGAGAGACGCCGAGCCTTTTAGCATTTCTTTGATTTGGGGTTTGGGTACAAACAATAATTGTTTGAGTGGGTTTTACCGATTGGGAAGTGGGGTTGTTTGATGGTGTGATGTGCCCCCTTCTCAAAAAAATTGCAACACCCCGTCAGGAAATGTCTGAACAAATTGCTTTTCCTTGAGAAGGTAGTGGGCCACAATGGACATGAATATTGAATGGGCGTTGGGGAATGGGGATTTTGGGTTTGCCCCCCAATCCCTAATCCTGCATGTGCTTTAGTGACGTTGATTTGTAAATGATGGGGGAGCAACCTAATTGTTTTGTCTTTGATTATCTACAAATCTCAATGTTTTGCGAAAAACAACATATAAAATTAGCATGGGAATTTGGGTAAAGAAAAGAATAGTGTTGTATTTTTGTTATTTCCTGCATATTTTATATCTTCTTTTGGTTCAATACGTTGTTTGATATGATAGATTAAGTTTAATTTACGAGGTTGATATTGACGTTAAATCTGTCATGATCAATATAATTATAAATTATTCAAAGATTGAATTGCGAGTGTGACTATTTGGTTATAAGTCTAATATTATATGTTAAATTACAAATCTCTCATCTCATGTAACAAATTGAAAAGAATATTCAGGAATTTAAGTAAAATAAAAGAAGAATTTAAAACAATATAACAAATTAACATTAATGTAATCTTGCAAAACAAGATTGTAGGTCAGCTAATCTTCAAAGCAAATGCAATAGAAGATTAAGTATTTTTTTTTTCTTTTGATAATTAAATAGAAGATTAACTAGTTTACGGTAATTTTTGCCTCCTATCCTATATGGGCAATTGCCCACTACTAATCTACCCTATCAAATGAGTATTGATTGCATAGGGGTAGTCAGGACAAGAGTTTTAAAATACATTTATAGTTAAATTATATGGATTTTAAATTTGGTAATGTTAGGATTACTTTGGAAAACAGTGTTTGAAAATTGTTATTTGGAAGTGTATTTGAGAAATGTAATAAATGTTTGCTTATACTTTGGTCGGGTTGGTTACGGTTCAATAACCATTATTCTTACTTAACATTCTATACCCTCTAAAATTTCACCATGTGTACAGATGGTTCTCCAGAGCCACTGTCTCTTAGATTCAATTACTTTATTACCCTTATAAACTAATAATTACATTAAATCATTTAAAATATTATCAAATTTGATGATAACATATTGTCCAAAATGCCCTTTTAATTTTCTATCTAAAAATAATCTAATATACAATTTTGTTTTTATTTTCATTAAATCTAATGCAAGGCTTTGAATTATGCTACTGCTTCGAGGCTCTTATACCAATTTCTTCACAATAGTGTTACAGCACTTCGGTGGTCAAGAGGCTACGGTAGGCATTCCTCGATGTGCTAAGCGTATTTTTGCTGGCTCTTTTTTCTTGGTCTTTTCTTGAATAGTCTTAGATTCTTTTTTATTTTTCTAGAGTTTAAAGATTTAATTTGAGAGTTGTTGTTTTTTTTTTAATTTAGATTTAATGAAAAGAAGAATACAATTGTATGTTAGATTATTATTTAGATAGAAAATATTAAAAATGCTTTTTGGACAATGTGTTATTATCAAATTTGATGATATTTTAAAAAATTTAATGTAATTAATAGTTCATAAAGATAATAAAATAATTAAATATAAGAGGCAATAGTTTTGGAGAATCCTCTGTACACGTGGCGGAATTTTAGGGTGTATAGAATATTAAGTAAGAATTATGATTATCGAATCGTAGCCAACCCATACTTCAATGTGGTAATATAAATTGACATTTGGCAATATTTTGGACGAGACAATTTTTCATATAGATATCAAATCAAATATTTTTTATTTAGTTAACAAAAGAAATTTTAATTAAATAAATTTTTTATATATATAATGAGTTCTAGAATATATATACATGATATATATGTAATAATTGGCAATAATTACTGCACATGATTTGATAAAATAATGATAATTTATTAGTAATAAACGCCTCTTGAGAGTTTCTCAAAACTATTTTTCCTACAAAATAAAATTTATGCTTGAAAATGTATCAAATAAAAAGTTTTTTTTTTAAAAAAAAAACATAAATAAACATTATCTTATTATTATTATTTTTTAATACTTGTAAAAAGAAAACAAAACATATCTGTACTATGGATCTGCTGAACCCATATCATTTATAAATTAGCCTAAAAAATGTACTTTTTAATTTAGTTTGTTGAGGTAGTAAAAAATAAAATAATAGCATTGTGAATTTTGTCGATGTGCATTTAAGAGATGGCCCGAAACAAGACATACATTCAGGGGCACCAAGTTACAAAAATTTAAAAGAAAAGGGATTTATTTATATGCACTGGCAACGCTGAGCCTAAACCAACTGAAATGTCATATCACATAAATGAGCTGAGATGTCAGATCACATAAATGTCCTTCATGATATAAAAAAATATCTATCGTAAATATTAAAAAGAAGAAAAAAACGAGCATTTATAAATTTAGACAGGTTCCAGAGTATCCTGTCTGAAAGAGACATTTCAATTTAGAGACATTGGAGGATTACAAAGATCATCTTGGCAACATATATATGTATGTATATATTCAAACATTATGATATAAATAATTTGACGGCGAATAAGAATGAGGAAATAGAAAGGTGCTATTATATGGATTTTTTTTATGATAAGAAGGTTGAATTCAAACTCTTGATAATGTTTTGTTTGTTAGTCGGCTTTAAAACAAGAGGGAAACTAGAGATCATGTGCCACAGGAAGAAAGCGGGGGAAGAAAAAGGAAAAAAGAAAAGACGAAGATAAAAACGAAGTAAAACAACAAAATAGGCAAAATTTCTAAGTTTTAGCATAGTTAGAAGCAACTAGGAATTTGTTTCTTGCAACGACTTTAATTTAGTATTTTTTATTATACAACTGAATTTTGAAACCATATTTTTTGCAAGTTACGTCAACATGTGATATCAGCAAAGGCAATATGAGCTTCGACTACGGCTATACAAATGGGTCATTGGATTGCCTCAATTTGGACCACAACGCAATATCCAAATCAGGATGTAATGGATTGAATTTGGGTTTACTAAAAAAAAAATCACAATTTTGGGTTGGATTTTTTTTTATATTATAAAATCGCAAAAAATCACCTCAACCGCTATATTTATATTTATATTAAAAATATTATTAATATTTATTGAGCCCAAGCCAAGTTATTTATTAGCCCAATTTACTAATTTTCTACCAAAATAAGCCCATAAACCAAGTTAACAACAAGCTCAAGTTTTTTTTCTTTTGTATGTAACAAAGAGCGTAATAGTCTGTTAAGATGAGCGAAATCATAAAATTTTGCCCACTCTGGTTTTGAACTCCACATTCTTCCAAACTTCAACAGTGAAGTTTCAAATTCTCTTTGAAATATCCTCGGCAGTACAAGGCTAAATTTAACATCACAACTATTTACAAGACCATTTGATGCTCAATATGACTAAGGATTATTTTTTATTTTTTTTTTGGGTGGGGAGGTATGGTTGAGCTTATGTTTGTGGGGTTTGCGATATTCATGTCTAATTACACATGCTTTTACTTTATATGTGTGCATGATTTTAACTTGATGATGAAGATAAAATTCTTTATAAATCTGATAGTATACTCTCAAGTAAGAAAATTATTAAACTGGTATACTGGATGAGTGAAGATATTTTAATGGCTTTCCTATATATTACATCATCTTATTGGCAGAAAAACCTTATTTGATCCACAAAATCACCCCAAACTAAAAGAACCACAAAGCTTAGATTTAGTTCTTATCAGACCAGATTGGATTAAGAAATAAAATATTTCCAAACAGCAACTTTGGTAATTGGACCAAAACATAAGCAAACACTATCCTAATCACACCGCATACGCCGCTAGTTTGGATGAACATAATCCATACCACAGCTAGTCCAAGATTTGGAAGGGGTTCAAGTCCCCAAGGATACCCAATGAAATGGAAATCATCCCTGGGATCCAAAAGATATAAAAAAAGGGTAAAGAAAACAAATACTAGGGGAGTGAACTTGTGAAACCATTTCTTTCAAAAACTAATTGCGTGGAAATTCGAAAACTAATTCTCAACCAGTGACAAATGAAAGGTATTTTCTAGAAGAAAAACAAGTGAGATGTACATCCTATACCAAACAATAATAGTTCTAACAAAGAAAATCAATAAACCTATGAAAGAAGTAAAGTTGCACCATTAAAAAGGAGATGAAGTCCTCTTTCTTGAAACCTTAACTCAGCCTCTGAATCATGGATGGAGACTTCACCTTCTTAATGAATTTAGGATCCTTTTGTAGAACAAAGTGCTTGCATAGTGAGCACCTAAGCCAGTGAAACGAAGTACAAAACATAAAACCTAGTATACCAGGTTCTACTTGTAAACAGATCTAAACTATGTTTGTTGGAAAGATTGAAGAATTGAAGAATTGAATATTGAAAAATGTACATAGGAAAGTTTCACGATTACCATCCGATGCACAACTTAGTCCCATAGCTCTATATGATTTAGGAGCTTCAATCAAATATATCTAATACGAGCGAGATGAGGATGCCAAAATGTTTTTATTGATTAGATAAGGATGTTAATTACAAGAGTAATATTGCATGCTCAATTAAATTACCAAACACTATGCGGCAATTCCCCACTTGTCCTAAAGTCAATCATTCCCCCACTTGTCCAAAAGTCAATCATTCGTGGGCTTAAGACACACTTCATGAGATGTCTTTGCAAGAACTTTGCGCTTAAGATTTTCTTAGTAGATTTGCTATATCATTCTTTAATGGAACTCTTTGTACTCAAATACTACTTCCAACAATGTGATTTTGAATTAAATGCTACCAACCATCATGTGCTTGAACTTCTTATGAGATCTTGGCTTGTTTGCTTGAGCAATAGACCATTGTTATCATGGTAGACAACAACTGATTTGTCACTGCTAGGTACTATATCCAACTTCACAACTTTCTCATTCGTGCATCCTCGTTTGCAGCTTCAATGCCTGCAATAAATTTAGGGTCAGTGGTTGAACCAGCTGCATATTCATTCTTAAATATCTTCCAACTAGCTGGAACGTAATTGAGGCAAAGCATATATCTACATCAAACAAAAACTCAAAGCAGTAACTGAGAGTATATGCCACACTAGGTTTTGCGCATTGCATACATAACACTTCCGATGACGAATGCACAAGATTTGCAAGATAATCTTATCTTTCTTCCTCAATCTTTTGAGACAAAGACTTCAGAAAAGTGGTACCTTGCCTGGTTGGTAGGGATATCCGATGGGATTCCTACATACTAAACATTTTTAGTACCTACTTTCTGTACATGGATCGACTCCAGCATTTTTCCAGACTTGTCCCCACGATCTTGATCCCTAACATAAACGATGCTTCTACTAAATATTTTATCTAAGATTGTGTAGGTAATCATATTTTTGTTGATTGCAAGATACCTAGATAATTCCTAATTAGTAGAATATCATCAACATAAAGGGTGGAACTACATTGAACTCCTAATAGCCTTTCTTATACACATATTGGTTCACAGACACGCACACACTCTTTTGATAAGCCAAACTTTTTGGTTGCTCTATAAAAATTTTCTTAACAATGTTCTCATTGAAAAAAGAAAAAATTCACATTCATTCATCATACGTGAAGAATCATAGCACAAGAAATAACCTAACTAACTTAGGAAAAACTAATAGCAAAATTTCTCTGATTATAACCTTTCATAAGTAGTCTAACCTTGTACCTCTCTACCTATTCCATTTACCATAAGAGTTAAGTAATACCTAGAATGAAATTGAACGTCTTCCCCCAAAGCAACTCAGTAATCAACTATGACTATTGAACTTTGATGTAGGGAAAATATCAAGACCCTCAAACGAGATATAAATAATATTACTTCCACTCTTGTCTTCTTATTGTAACAGCTTCTCCTTTCACCAGATTTCCCAAGAATATTATTATAATAGAAACAACGATCTTTTCTGTGAAGGAACCACTTCAGCATTACCTTAAAGATCTCCATAATACTAGTGAAAGAATCTTCTGCGGCACCTAGCAGATCCCAGCTCCTCATAATCGGCCTTAGTCACACACATTGCTTCAAAATCAGGACTCGAAGCTAAAAGTGATCCCCCACGCCAAACTCCTAAAATTGGACTGCTGAAGCAAAGTAGTTAACTTGTAGTTAGTTGTAAAAAACAAGGGATAATTACCTCTGTACCTCTTAAAGTTTGGCCTAATTACATAAACACTCCCATGTGGTTTGGGAAATTACAGTAACACCCACTATCGTTAGATTAACCAGTGGGTTACTTGTAACGTTTCAATCCACATGTTAGAATTTCAAGGGATCTAATTTTAATGTGAACCAGGCTCCATTGAGTTTTCCATCAGATCATAGTTGTAAATAGCGCGGTAAAAGCGCGCTTTA
>JACFYI010001012.1:1693713-1717973 GCA_014898755.1 Handroanthus guayacan
GATGGTATGAATGTATATTAACTTATTATTTGGCTTTTTTTCCTTCAATAGCTTTATTCCAAGAAAAGAAATTGGTTGGAGCAAAAACGCTTGAATAAGTTGGTCTTCATCAAGTATAATAGAGCTTTGTTGTGGAGATACGACCACCGTGACCGCATTGATCCGATTTTATTGGATAACGAAACACTAGATGGAACCAATGAATGGTTGGTGGGGAGAATGGAAGACGAGGATGAGGATGAACTTGTGTTTGAAGATGATGATTTGACTTGGGGCAATGTGGGAGAGGCTATGGGAGTTGATGAAGATATTTACAACTTTAGATCTCGAAAATCTAGTGCCGCAGTCTTAACTTATTCAAGAGAAAATAGAAGCAAATCATCAACTTCAAAGACAACAAAGAACACACCGAGCTCATCTAGGCCAAGCCTTCAAGAAAGTGAAGAAGAGGAATTCGATCCCAACGTTGATGATGATACGGAGGAGGAAGAGGAGGAGGATAATGCATGCTATAAATCTTGTAATGATGAGGATGAAGTTAACCTCGATGAAGATAATTATTAGAGTTGGAGAATGGAGAAATTTGGAATTTGGATTGGAGTTTAAAACTTAATGTGCTTGATTTGCTTGTTTGAAATTAATTTGTTTGCTTTGCTTGTTTGAACTTAGGATTTGGGTTGTGATGCATTATGGTCATGTGTAGTTCATGTTTGTCTTTTGTGTTGTGTCAATGTGAGTGTTAATGTGGTGTGAACTTTGAGTGTTTTTAATATTTTGTTGTTTAAATCATATAAAATACTTAAATTTGATGTTATGCGCTTTACTTTAATAAAGCGCGCGCTTTGCGCTGCGCTATGCGCTATAGCCCCTGGGGGCCTTTGCGCGATTCTGCGCTTTGTGCTACTAACAACTATGCATCAGATAAAATAACATTATGGGATGTTTCTATAATTAGGCCAAACTTTGGTGGGTGTTGAGGTACTTATCCCAAAAACAAATCTTTTGAAGAAAGAATGAAGAAGGAATTTACTCTTCTTGGGTTGTTATCTTGACTTGATATTCATCAGGGACAAGAGGCCGAAGCTCCCTTTCTCTGGTTAGATAATATATCATCAATGATGAAGCTGCATCAACAAGAAATTTCAGAGTGTGGAAGGACGAAAAAATCCTTACAGTCTTTGAGCAAATCGAGGGAATAATGTGCTTCCACCAGTCAAAATAATACTGCAAAGCAAAGATCAACAATTATTAAAGTAAAATCAGAAGAAAGTTTGGGTCAAGGCACAGCCATAGCAGGCACACCTTTCATATAGCACGGGGTGAAGATGGGGATGACAGGAATTGACTGCTCGAACTATGCATTCCGCAAGTCCTGCCTGGTTCATTCCTAAATAACATTGACACATGCTATCTTGATTAATAATGTCATACTTCTTAAGGTGCACTTAACTTCATGAAATAGTAAAATAAAAAAGAAAAGGAAAAAAAAAAGGATTGCAATACGCTGTCTTCTTAATACAAAATTAAAAGATCTAAATAGAATCTTATATTTTGATACCAGATCTTCTTTTTCTTTTTTTTTCTTTCTCTGTTTTTATAAGTAATACCAGATCCTATTTGAAACCTCTCTAGAATTGGACAATAAAATGAAACCAAATCAAACATTGACTGGTATACAGACCCAAATCGGCTGGTCGAAATATCATCTCTGGAACAAGGAACCGCTCGTTTGTCAAGGTAAATTCCTGCCATAATGGTAAACTCTTAAAGTTGGCAAAAAAACAGCACTATGAACTTGACTGGAAGAGAGATGAATACGTTTTTTGTTAGGTCGATGTTTCTCCTGTCCTGGGGTTTGTCGTTGATATCCTGCTGCTCCGCGTAATTCTTTGCTCCTGCTGGAGACGAAGGAGCTCCATCATCTAAGGATAAGTGTCTGTCTGCCTCACTGGGATCTTTCACAAAACCCTTTGTATAAGTAATACCATCCGGAAGCACGTAAGTACACCTAAATATATTGTCTTTTCCAGTTCTCCTGTAAATTCATATTCAAGTAAGAGAATAAGCAAAAAATTCTCAAGAACCATTTTACAAAGGACATAAAAGTATGAGATGAAAATATACATTAATATTATAACACTACATTTTTTATCCACGTAGCCTCGGAGGATAAAATTTCCCATGGCATTACACCCACCAAACCGGCAGTGCCATGTAACTACCATGTGTTCCCAAAGTAAATGTATTCTTATTCTTCTTCCTCTTCCTTACTGCATTCTGTTTGGTCGTCATTGTTCACTCCTTACTGAAGGAGAACAAGTGAACTTACTCTTACAACATCACGTGAATTTCATTTTTATGCCTCTCATCTATTCCTTACGCACTTTTACTCTCCAGTACACCGCAAGAAAAAATTTCCCAGGAATTGAAAGGAAAAACGCTAAGAAGTCGAAATTTCTAAAACTGAAGAGGAAGCTTTTACCATAGGCAAGAGGTTCTGCACCTGGAACTCAAAGTGCTCGGTCCTAAAAGCTCATCTACATTAAGCTATCTGTAATTCGATTTACCAGATATTACAATCGCAAAATTGCCAGATATATCTTATCATTCTAGCAGTAGGTTTTAGATTGTTTCAAACCAGTCATTCAGAAATTAGCAGGTTCAAAAAGAAAATTAAACAATGTTCAATTTGCAATAAGGCAACAATAAACCCCATTACCAAAGCAACCTGTTCAGCTAAAATTTCATTAAGCAACAAATAAATCCCATTAATTCAAACTTCCGATGCCAAACAAGCGAAATCCAAATATCCAGAAAAACCCAAAAAGATGGTATATTATTAGGGAAAAATAGAGAAAGAAACTTAGGAATACAGAATACGCACCTTGCAATCTGGAGGTCCCTTTGCACATCAAGAGAAACAAAGCAAAGCTTCTCCTTCACATCATCCATAATAAAGCTCTCATCCATCACATTCACACTCCTATAACTTACCAACTCCTTTAGGTAATTCGTCAATGCCTTTCCCCCAAGGTCCATCCTCTTCACCCCATAATTCAACGTGAAATTCTGAAAAACGGGGGCGGCGTGGGTGAAACTAAAGCCACAATCTACCACCAAGCTACACTGGGCTTTCGACACCAGCCCGTACGGCCTTCGTGAGGATTCGTATAAATGCACCAGCGACGGCGAATCAGCTACGTAAAGGGCTTTGAAATTTAAGTCCTCGAAGATGATTTCATCGACGGAGCGTTGAATGGAAGGGAGGGTGAAGAGGGGTTCAGTGAGGAGAAGGGAGGTGTTGGGCGGGTGGATTTTGAGGAGCGTGGTGAAGACGTGGGACCAGAGGGAGGACTGCAGGTCCGGATTGATGAGATGGCCACGGTCGAAAGGGCGGCGGAGAGTGGCGGAAGTGAGGTCTTCGGCGGGGGAGAGGAGTTGATCTGCAAGAAGCCATTTCTTGGAGGAAGGGGGACGGGCGGTGCAGTTAGGGACTACGCATACGGGGTCGCGCTCTCCGCCCATGCCGGCTTTTACGAGGCCGCCGCCGTTGTCCACCACCACCACGTTAGACATCGTTGACAGGGGCTTCGGAATTCGAATTGACTGTTCGCAGTTCACAACATAGTGAAATTAAACTGAGCAAAATAAGAGCATTTGCAGCGCCCGACTGAGTTGCTCAATCTCCTGCTGACTAAAAAGGTCGTTCATGACAATCTTCTGGCTTTTAATTTTAATTAGAAAAAATATAATTGAATCATTTTAAATAATAATATATTTCTGTGCTTTATATCAAAGAGAAAGTTTTTTATTTTTTATTTAAAGTAAAGGTCCAATCGTAACAATTTTGTATTTTAACGAAAAAAAACTATAAGAAAATCAGTAATATAATTTTTTATTCTCTACTGTGAACAAACTCCAGAATCTTAATTTAGTGCGATCCTTTCGAAATTTTCAAGAGATCTTGGAGTTATCTTATAATGAGTCCAAATATTTTTATTCCCAAGTCATATATTTAATAAAACTCCATAAAAAAAATTATAATTCAGATGATATAAACTATAAAAAAAAATCTCTACCACAAAAGTGTGGTGAATTGTCATATCATGCAACACATTGTGCTAAATAATTGAAAACCTTCATATTCAATAATTAAAAAGGAAAATTAATAAAAGAATTCACTAAAATACTAATAAATTAATAAAAATATAAAATTTTAACTCACTAATATAACCTTGAGCTTGATAAATTGGTTCAAGCCTAATGAATATGAATGGTGGCAGAATGAAAAACAAAACCTAAAAATGAAATGTTAGAAATATAACGTTTCAAGGAATAATTTCGTTTGACGTTAATAAAAAAAAAAAAAGTCAAATGGAAGGCTTTTTCAAACTTTAAATTCTAGAGTTGATTGATTCTTCATATTTTAAATTTTTCATATTTTATGATCCTAATTTTCATTTAGTGATTTGTTGCAAATTTAATAGTGAAATTCACATATACAAATATATATATATATATATATTGTAGACTCATATTTAAATCTATATTATTCATATATACACTAATTAAAATATTTTCAATGGGATCATGGGACCCATTGAAATCAAACTGGCGTCACCACTGACTGTAAATATTGTTTTTATATTGAAATTCAAGATCCAAACATAACATTGAGCTTATGATAGTTCAATAAAGTGTTTAATATTACTTTCTTCAATAATTTTTAACTCGTAGTTACTGTAAAATTCTTTATGAGAATACTTTAAGTAAATGGATTTAAGTTAAATTCAGTCAAAATCCAAAAATACTCCATCACAAGCCACCTTTGAATTTTGTCTCTACTTTGCATCAAAGGGTTCCGACAAGGTTAAGAAAAATAACTTTTTAACAAACTCCTAACATTAGTTTTTCAATATTGTTTTATGTTTAATTCCAAAACACAATTTTTACGATAAAATTATTCAACATCTTTAAGTAAAAATTACTTCATGTGGCTAATTAATTGCAAATGTAATTGCATCTTATCAACAGCAGCTTAAACAACACAAAAATTGCCGCCGAAACTGTCCCAAAAAATCAGACAGGCAAAACTACATATCCGGAATCAAAATCTTCGATAACTAAATTTCCATTTTACAACAAAGTATCAAAAACTAAGACAGGACTAATAAACATCTCAAATTTCAGAGTCTTAACTTTTCCCCTGAGAGTGAAATAAATACAATAAAGCTACAACAAAAATCAAACTAAAAAGTTCAGGCACATTCTTCACTCCCCTCTCAAAGACTTAAGGTAAAAACAGAATTAGAGGACAGTGAAAAATCGCCTAATTAACCTAATGGGACTAGAATTAATCTAAAAGTTGCATAAGTTAAACTGCAAGAAGAAGTTCATCCGGGTGACCTCAGACAACCTCCTGGGAGAAGAAACTTGAACTTATCTGCATTCTCAATCAAATAAGCTGGAATATGAACAGCGGAAGCTGACTGAGGAATGGACCCCATCTTCTTGATCAAGTCCTTAAAAGAATACTCCTCAGGTAACATATCGTACAGATCATCTCCCTGACAAATAAGCTTCTGAATCCTAGAATACTTCAAAAACTCTTTCTTCCTCACTCTGTCCGCATGACTGTATGCAGTCATCTTAAACACGAACTCTCTCAGGTATTGGAAGCAAAAGCTACAGTGCCATCCAGCATCAGACAGGATAACATCAGTTTGTCGGGAATGTCGATACTGTGTCCATCGATTGTAAATGTGGATTGTTGCCCGCCAGCTGCTGTAGTCAACTGGGAACTCAAACGAGTACATATAATGTCTTAATTCCAGGTGAACTACGGGAGGTATTCCATCACACCATTGTAATAGCTTCACAGTGTGAGGACTCGGTATTTCGTCAGTGTCTGACATGATGAGTAAGTCGCCTGTGGATATACCAGCACGACGAAGCAATTCGTTCATAGCTATGCGCTGCTCTGCTTCGAGTTTAAACGGGTCTTCGTGCGGACCGTATGATGCAATACGGCCAGGGAATACGCCATGAACAATTTTTCTCTCAGCAAAAGAAAACCGTTCACGGTTTGTAGCAAAGTAGAGAGGCTTTGGGATACCTGTGAAAGTAGTGTTTGCTTCCAGGATCACGAATTTAGTGACGTAAGGGTAGAGTTCATTCCATCTAATCTCAAGCAAGTCTAATTCATTGCTGAATATAATACCGTCAAAAACTTTGCGTGGTTCGGATCTTAAGGACCAACCATGGAGATGACAAAGTCTGTCCATAGAGACATTCTCGGCATAGTAATGTGGTAAGTATTCAAATGGGGGCGGAGGCTTGTCCCAAAGTGGACGAAAAAAATAGGAAATTTTTTGACCATGTGTGAAAATTCCAATGATACAAATTGGCCCGAGTAGTAGGAGAAGAATAAAAAGGAATTTTCGAGGATTAAGTCTGGAGGCAAGACGAGGAGGTCGTGGGGCCATGGTAGAAGTCAGGAAGAAGGACTGACATGGAATCGTAATTCTACCAAGCATGATCTGCATGATTAAAGAGGTAAGTGAGTAAATACTTTTCACAACAGTTACACATGTTCTGATGAGCTAAAATAGAGAATAACATAAAGAACACTAATCCTTGAGGAGTGATCACGTTCAAAACCAACCACAAAACTTTAGAACACAGTTTCATGTCAAATCAACTTCTGTGCACCATCTATAGGAAATTCTTAGAATTATGTTTGATGACATTTGGACACGTCAAGAAACTAATACTTTACGACTATAAAACACTATGAAAGGAGATTGAAAAAATACTTGTAGTATAGTAATCCATAGTCAGCATCCTAGGTGTATGCTCTTGTTGGCAACAATTCCCAGGGAGAGAAGATCACAAGACATCAGTTGCAAAGTGCAATGGATGCACATATATACCACGTATTACAGGGAAGAAGATATTTTGGCAATAGAAAATAATTCGTGAAGTACTGTCACTTCTCTTGGAAACTGAAATAATTAGGAATCCATTTAAGAGCTGTTAGGGAGCATGAATTGTGAACAACCAAGATTTATTGATTACAAACTACTGCTTAAGGATCATTAAGTTCAAGCCACCTCTACTTAACATCTAATCACATGTATCTATGGTTAACTACAAGGGCAAAGCCAGCTCAAAGATACTGGAGAAAAAATAAAATAGGAACAAATAGAAAACTGGTAGAACATTGACCTTTAATTCCTCTATAATTTTTGCAAGCCTCATTACATTGAGAATTTCAACTAAGTTCCAAAGTTATGCATACATTAGAAGGTTGCTTCAATGGTCTAAAACAGTGATTATTACTCCAAAAAAAAAAAAAAAGTTCATTCAGATATATATTGAGAATATGCAGGATACATGGACAAATTATTCCTTAGGTATTAAGAAGCACAACTAGATTCAACCAACAATGCTTCATCAAATAAAGTGGTCGGATTAACTACAGTGCTTCTCTTTTTCCTAAGTATGCTCTATCATCAAGGATCACTACGTTAAACAAACAAAACTTCAACATGAAACATAACCACATAAATCTGAAATATATAATAGTTTAGAATTTCCATTTCCAGTGAAGTGCTCAAGTATAAGCAATCTCCTTCCTTTCACGATCTAAAATCTTTGTTTGTCTCACACTGCAACACCAAGATATGTGATATGTAATAATCTAAAGGGACTACATCATTCTCCATTTCTAAGACAGAGACAGTTACGTCAAATGCAGCAAAAATTGGAAATTACTTTATCCTGACGTAAGAGAAATTCAATCATTGTCGCCTTTCTATTAGGAAGAGCGGTTCGATGCAAATTATAGAGTATCCAGGTAACCAAAATAAGTCAAAATTAATCATCTTAGCAAAAATCATTACCTTCATATCATAGTAAAAATGAACATAACTAATATAACAAACCTTAGCCTTATGTTTTCCGGGTCTTGAATTTTAGGACAGAAAATACTAGAACAATCCAAGCTTCAAATGATGTAACTTTATTGTGTTAATCACATAGCACAAAAGATCAAAACATGAAATTGTCAGACATGAGAACTTCTAACACTATCCTATGTAATAGTGTGATTCAAAATCCCATCATTCAACATCACAACTAACATTCATGATTTTCCAGAACTAATTCTTTCTTATACCCAGAATTCAGCTGAAAAGCGACAAAATCCTGAGCTCAAGCAATCAATACAGAGTTCAAATACGAACAAAAGGCATTCCTTAACTAACTACTCCTCCAGTAAAATCCACAACATAAAAATCCACATAAAAATAACCGACCTTAACGATTCACTAACAAATTGATGCGAGAAACACGAACAAATTAGAATCATGTCGATAAAATGAAAAGTCAACGCGCCGCTCTAAATTAAAAAACCAATGACAGCTCCACAAAATTCCATAAAATTGATGAACTAAATAGAATTTTCCAAAAATACGCCCAGCTCGATCACAAACCTTTCACTGAGATTACATGTACGTATTCGTAATATATCTCCATCTTGTAATATTATCGTATAGAAAGCGTATATATATGTGTATGTATGGGTAGAGAGAGAGGAAGGAGAAATAGTTTGATGGAAGCGAAGAGCCTCCAAAAACATACGGTTTGCCGGTTTGGTACAGTTTATATTAGTTTAATATTAAAAAAATAATAACAATAGTAATTAGTTTCTATCAATGTTAAGGCGCGACGGAAAAATATTTTTGAAAAAGAAAAACATGAAAATGAGTAGATTCAGTCATAAATAAAATTTATTTAAGAAATTTTGATGATAAATGAGATATTTTTTAAACTTATAAAGTATTATATTATATTTTTAAGGGTGAAACGACAAAAATTATTTATTATTTTTATGAAATAAAACAAATAACGACATATACTTTAGTTTAAATATTTAACATAGCATTTTCAAACGAAATTGTAAGAATTTTGCGTATATATTAACCTACAGCATATCTTCTATCATATATCTAATAAAGATTTATATCATAGTTAAAAATAAAATAAAACTGAAAAATAAAAAAAAAATAAAAATAAAGATTTTGCTTACCAACCTCTTGCCATGGATTTACTTTATGGATTACGTGGATCGAGGTTTGAGGTTTGGAATAAATGGTGTATTTATATGTATTCTCTCATGGGTAGGGAATAACTTTTCAAAAAGTTATATTTGTTCAAACGTGGCTTTTAATATCGCTGTCTCTTTTCTAAAACAGAGACTTGCAGCTCTTTAATATAACTTTTCAAAAAACTTTTGGTTGAGTTATAATCTTTTAATTAATGAGCATTTATTAAATAACCTTATTTAATAAAATGATAACTTGAATAATTATAACTTTAAGTAATAGATCATTTTATTGAATCGCTATATTAATAAAATGATACTAAAACATATGGGCCACAAATTCAACATATTCTTCATCTTGAATGTACGTATATGTTCGTCTTTATAACTTGAAATAAATATATTGCATACGATAAAAATTATAATTTAAATTTATATATTTGTTGTGTTATCTATTATAAATTAAAATTTGCATATTGTTATCCAATATAGATTCCTCCACCTACTACAATATTAATTTCTAAATTAATCATGAGCCTTTTCGATTAAAATATATTCAGTTTTAAACAAGCATGCATTATAACCAGAAAAGAATACAAAAAGTAATAAGAATTTCATTTTCACATATATCGAATGATATAACTGAACAGTAGCTCATACGAGTTATATAATCTTAAAACTCCTTGGTGAAATATGCTTTTTGTTAAAGAACCAACAATTATCCATTCAGTAGTAACATATATGGAATCCACATTTGTAAACTTGATATGAAAATCTTCAACCATATTACTTTGTCATGTAACTTCAAGATAAGAAAAGAACTCAACTCTTATGATTGTATGAAAAAAGAACTCAACTTCCATCATTGAAGTATTAGGTAAGAAATATGTGGGAGATGAACGTCGTACCTATAGGAATTGATCACGACATACACAAATCGCCTTCTCTACCATATATTGAATTCAAAACTAACAAAAGGGAGGCATAACTATTTATAGAATTTAAAATCTATTAACAAAAGTTTCTCCTCAAAACATAGGACTAATTCATAGTTTTATACTAATTGTCTTCACCATCGTCCCTTCTCTAGATCTTAACGATTATGCGTAGAGATGGACGACTTCACATATGTAGTAGTGGGGTCACTTGACTCCACTAAACAATTTTATGAGGTCAATTTATGTTTGTATTTATATTATTTTATATAAATAAATAAGTTAAATAACGAATGACCCCATTTTCTCTTATTGTACTTTCTCTCTTTATTCTTTTTTACCTCCACTTACCCTACTTTTCTTATGATATTTTGTAGGGGTGTTCATTTGGTTAAAACCAAACCGAATTTTTCGGTTTTGGAGAATGAAAACCGAGAATCGAACCAAAATATGTTCTGTTCGGTTCGGTTTTAACAGAATTAATTCGGTTCAATTTTGATGATAACCGAGAATCAAAATGAAAAACAACAATATTGTTCGTTCGGTTTTTCGGTTAACCAAACCGAAAAACTCTATTTGTTTTATTTTTTATTTTTTACTGCTTTTATTAACTTAATGATCTATATTTTTATGATAGCTAAAGAATATGGTTATCTTTTAGACTTTAAAATTACGAGCTCAATGTATATTAATTTTATTGCATGAAATAATTCGAATTTGAAATCATTCGTTTACTTTTAACTACCCTATGAAATTCTTTTATTATATAAATACTAATATATATATATACACACACACATATAACATATTTTAGTCTTTATTGCTTTAACTTTGTGAATATAATTAATAAATATATTTATAGATGCTAATATTATATATATATATATATAAGTTATACTTCATAGTTCATAGATAACATTATAGATATATTATACAGTACAATTTATATCATTACTCTTAATTAGTTAATTTTCATCTTTATATTATATATAAAGTGTGATGGCTAACATCAATCGTTAAATAAACTGTGAATACATGAAAATAACTTCATTTTAAAAGATAATTACAAAATAATTATAAAAGATAATGACAAAAGATAATTACTCTTAACTAAACATATTTATAAATGCTAATATTATATATATATAAGTTATATTTCATAGTTCATTACATATATTATACAGTATAATTTATATCATTACTCTTAATTTTATATTCAAATAAATAGATGTATGTTAGTTAATTTGATAGATTTTTTCATGATGTTTTTACTTTTATATTCAAATGAATTATGAATTAATATTTAACATATATATTGTAAAAGTATAAAAAACTTTTCGATATAGTTAAATACTTAAACTTTATTTTTTCAAAAAAATTATTCTTAATTTTGAATTTATGAAAGCAAAGTCCATAATAAAAAAGTAGATATTTATTACTTTCAGTTTTTCCGATTTTTTTCGGTTAAAAACCAAACCGAACCGAAAACCAAAAATTAAAAAATGTGGAAACCGAAAATCGAATCGAAGTATAATTCGATTTTTTCGGTTCGATTTTCTCGATTTTCAATCAGTTCGGTCGGTTTTGGTTTTTTTTTTTAACACCCCTAATTTTTTTATAAGCCCTAGCCCCACTTCTCTCTTCTTCCTCTATTTTTCACTTTCTTCATTGTTGTATTTTGAATTTGCCCCCAATATAATTTTATAGTTTTTTGGTTATTGGATATTGGCAAAGCTATTATTTTTGAAAACTAACATCCTAAGTTTACCATAGCTAGTTGAATCAAGGTAATCCAATTTTTATATAATTTATTATAATTTTTAATGTGTTGTGCCATTTATGTTAGAAATATTGTGATTTAGCCATATTTTCTTTAAATCTTGCAATATTTTTATAAATATTTATTACAACTATAATTGTGCATTAGCTTTTTGCATTTTTTTAAATTTTTATAGTTTTTTTGAATTATATGAATAACTGTTTAGTTACATTACATATATTGAGAAAGAATATTTTGTAGCATTAATAATGAGAGTAATATGACACAATTTTAGAAAATGAAAAATCGTAAAGGATAATTATAAAAAGAATATTGAATAAAGTATTTTAATTTTTCAATAATTGTCTTTTTATTTTGTAATAGTTTAATATTTGACCCCAGGGATTGGTATTTCTGAAATTGGTATTTTTGGAATTGCCACCGTGCCTAGACTTACAATAAGATTATTTTTCAATCAGACCCTAATCTTGAAGCACATTCATCCCATACCCCCATGAAGCTATACGGAAAATTCATCATGAGCTGCAAAATAATCAAAAGAAATTATCCCTTTTACCAGAAAGCCAGGAAACCATCCGCACCAAAGGTTATCAGCCAACGAGAACTTGTAAGGAATAAGTTCATGCCAAGCCGCTTTCGTTTTGGCTTCATTCTTGAATTGTTCGTGTTTTCATGTCGTCCCTTAATGATTCACGAAAGTAATTAACAAAGTCTGACAGTGCAGATGCTAGTTCAGGAATCAGAGAAGAACACAGGAGCAGCCCTCTGGTACTGAATTACTCCTTACTGCAGATGCTTTTTCAGAAACTCAGACAAGGACGTTGTTTCCAGAGGATTATAAACATAAAACTGGATCTGAATTCTGAAAGAATCGAATTTGTATTATTGCTACAGGAACGAATCTAAGGTCAATATTCCAAATAATCGTACAACAAATCCTGCTCTTCGCTACAAGGTAAAAGAAGGAATTTTTGAACAAGATCAGTAGCAGATGTATAATGTCACCATAAACGGAGCTCAGCATTTACAAAATCAGATATTAAACCAAGGCGCAATCACAAGACTGCAGTATCTATCTTGGTTGAGGGTGCTTGTGAATCTCCTCATTAATAAGCCGGATCAATAAGCTTTGCTCGTCGGTAGAACTCTTGTTAGACAAAAGACTGTACAATGTATGAAGTTCCTGTTGATTTGCCTTCTTAAATAGGCCCTTGAGTATTTTCTCAATGCCAGGGTGGCTTATAGTGGTTTCGTGATCATTCAAGGGCTCGGGCTTCAAATTAGGGTTACCATCACTTTTTACATGTTTTGTTTGTTGCGGAATCTGCATTAGTGGTCGTGATTTCCAATAATCCGAACAGACACGATTCTGGTCCAGAGCCTGAATTACCTGTGGAAGGAAGTGGAAGGAATAGCAAATTATACTACTACAGGCACGAGAGAACGAGAGAGAGAGAGGGAGGTGCAATCAGTTGGCTAGAAACAGCATGCCCTTTAGTTCTGAAATTACAGTAACACCCATAACCTTTAATACTCTTCCCTAACAGGGTAATAGCTGTGGTGTGGAGAATTATAATAAGACCCTTTTATGGTTTGAGAAATTATAATGACACCCCTTACATTATGAGGCGTTATTGTAATTTCCCGAAACCACCTTGAGTTTTCAATTTTCCATTGGTTGAGCTAACAGAAACAGTGGTTATTCTCAAATTATAAGAAATGTTATTGTAATTAGCCAAACCTCCAAGAGTGTTAAGGTAATTATTCCCTTTAAGGTAATATGTCAATAAATTCGACATACTGCATGGTCATAATCACATAGAGTCAAGATCTTAGCAAATTATATTCATAAAATATAAAAAAGTGCA
This sequence comes from Handroanthus guayacan, assembly GCA_014898755.1. Lineage (NCBI taxonomy): Eukaryota > Viridiplantae > Streptophyta > Magnoliopsida > Lamiales > Bignoniaceae > Handroanthus > Handroanthus guayacan. The sequence continues at coordinate 1,707,403 of JACFYI010001012.1, forward strand.
GCACTTTTCTCAAAATTTTCTGACTCCATGGGCAAACAAAGATCAGAAGAAAACTAGGGCTAGTATAAGGCCTTGCCTGCACAATTGCTGGAGAAGAAAAACCAAACATTTCCATTCCATCCAGACTCCCTGGAGGCTGCAAAGGAGGAAGGTTGGGTCTCCCTAATTTATGTAGCTTTGCAATCTCCTGATTTACTCTCTCCCGAACCATTTCCCAGCATCTGGCAGCTGAGACATGAACAAACACTTCGCTAGGACTATGCTCTACAGAAACCTGAAAGATCAAGATTAGAACTAAGGGGATTGGTCGTGTGAGCAGATGAAACAAGTAGGAGATTGGACAAACTTAATCTCAGGCTGCGTTCTGCAATCATCAGCATAATGTCAATGAGGCACTAAAGGTCATAAACTAACAGAAAAGGAAAAAAGAAATACACAATTTGTGATGCAATAAAAGAATTCGTATAATATGCAGAAAAAGTTCACTTGAAATTCAGTTACCATAAATAAAGGTCCATCCCGTCCAGCATCCAGAATTTCGGAGATATAATAGCACATATTAGTTGGATCTGAAACATCTATGTACCTGACTCGACTTCTGAATCCTGCATTAAACAGAACCAGCAAGCTCATTTCATTCAATCCAATAAAAACTGTCTCTCCATGGATGATATCTACAATCCTTACCCTTTGGGTAAATAGCCCGACTGTCACACCATAACTTTCCATCATGCACGGACCCAAAGTCCAGAGGTTCAACATTGCAATTAATCCTCCTAATCACTTTCGCAATACGAGGCCCCTTTTGGCGATAATATCTGTCCAAGATATTCTGGGAGCCAGATAGGTTGCTTGATGCAGTTTGTACGTTGTCCGTTGATTTTGAATCAACATCCAACTCCAAATTTTTATGACTATTTCCGTTAAAGGATTTTACATCATAAGCCTGTTGTGGATTTTGGTCATCATCTGTATTTGCCTCATCAGTGTTGGGCGTCTCTTTCTTCACTTGGACATCTTTATTAGAATCTGCATCCGTCAATGAAAATTTAGAGCAAGAACTGCTCAGTGGATTGGCCCCAAGTTTCCTTTCAGCACATTCGTGGTTTTCAACTTTTATGCAGTCTGAATTAGAAACATGCTTCATCCCCTGAAGCATTACCAAAGGACCTGTGACAGTGGTTGCCGAGGCTGGACTTTTATTGACAACACTACCAAGACTAACCACATTTTCAGGGGTAACTGGCTTCTGGATTATTCCTGCATGCTTTTCACAAGTCTCCTTTTCAACAGAAGGTTCTTCAATGGGTTCATCTCCCTCATCATCACTCAAGAGTATGACATCTTTGTTTCCTGGATAAGATGACTGGTTCCCTTCAGGTTTCACTGCAGAGGGTGGCTTCAGACTATGCACTTGAGAATTCTGACACAATGAAGCTCTATATCTAGGAGCTGGCTGCAGAGAATTCTCTTTTTTGCATGGAACGAAACCGTTTGCTGCCTCAACTTTCTGGGAAGATAAGTTTGATGGTGCCTTCATGTTTTCCAGAGCCAATACTACCAAAGGTGGCTTCAACTTCTGCAAAGAGTTTGGGCTGCTAATATATTTCGTAGATTTCGGAATATCTCCATCTACCTGCCGTTTCTGCTCTTTTGAAGAAATGACAGGGAGCGATGAACTCATCTCTTTTGCAGCCAATCCTTGAGAAGTACGCTCTTTGGATACATAAGAACTTAGAGCAAGTCCAAGATCAAGCCTTGCCCATCGATATATTGCACTTAGCTTCCCTTCCAAAGCTTCAACCAAAATGTTCAATTCATTGACGTCATAACGAAAAAGGAAAAACTTAGCACCCCAAGAACAGGAGCATAACTGTTTTGCATGGTTCAAGCATGCATATTTATCTGGTGAACAGTGGTGGCAGCCTGCGGCAGATAGATGCAGATCAAAAAAGCATACGCTGCATTCCCTCTCACTATTAGCATCAAAGGAACTCTCCATCTTCAATGCCTGTGAGGATTTGCAGAGAAATTCCCTCCGCACTCGCTCCATCTCAACACGAGTCTAGCCAAAAGAAAATGGAAGCTCTTTCAATATAACAGTAATCAAAACATGCAATAGTAATATAATACTAATGTATAGCATTTAACATGCATGACAACAATTTGAAGAATAAACTGAAAATTATACATTTCTTTTTAGCCCTCGGTAGTTTCCAGATTCTATGAACACATCCCACAGAAAAACTACATTTTCACATAAAGCATGCGTGTGAAAGCCACACATAATCAAAGTATTCATAAATACCTTGAGTGCTGCTGACAAGATCCCATCCTTTCCACAAACATCCTTCCATCTTAAGTTATTTGAAGTAGACTTCCTCAGTAAATTATATTCCCAATTTGCTTTTACAGCTTCTCGTGCAGCACCAAGCAACAGTTTATCATGCGAGATGGATGTTTTACGGCCTTGTTCACGGTAGAGCTCAATGGCATTCTGTCCATGTGGCAACCAGTCAACAGGTGCAACATTAACTGCTTCAGCACAATTAAAACCGCAGTTGAATCCAGCATGATATGCTCGAGGGAAGGTCAAAACAAACTCCCCAGGATTCTGAACACACCGATAAGCAGGGACTCCCTCTGATCTTAGGATTGAGGGGGAAAGTTGAGTGACCTGCATATTATTTAAGATATGGGTTGAACTTCGAATTTCCACATGAAATCAATCAAGCATACAGGCTTAGAAACCATTCCCATCTACCCAAAGAACGAAGTTCAAAAGTTCTAAAATAATAACCAATGCGCCCAGAAATGCAGAAAAAAAAAATTCAGAAATAATCGTTGGATGCTCTCTCTTTGTTTTTTATTGTATTTAAGCAGTTGCACACTGTCTAGAATGAAAAATGTTCTTCCTGCATATTTCATCCATTAACACTGATACTAGTGATGAAGAGACCAGAAAGAATAAAAAAGTTTCACTGAGCCTTGATCACCACTGTGTTAAGTTAAACCACTTGAATAACTTATGGTCACAAAAAGGAATGATTTACAGAATTGCTACCCGCGAGTCACTGAAAAAGTAAATATTCGAGGAGTGAACCTGAATAGCAAAACATGAAGCCCTTGTAACGATAAGTGCAGAATCTCAGCCCACTATACTACCATGCGTTTAAACTAATTTTCAACCACTAGATTATCAAATTGTCCAAATGAAGGGAACCATACTTTCTCCATCAGAACATGAAACACGCAGACTTGTTAGGATACTGTTTTCAAGTTAATTCACCAATGCAGGATCAATGCTTGCTCCAACAACTTGAAAGTTGGCATATATGATCACTACACCAATGAAAACAAATTAACTTGGGCAATAATGGAATCTAGAAGTTGATCCAGCAAGGTTCTAGATGGTAGATGCCACTTAAGAGACACAAGCAAACATACATACAGGTCACAGGTAAACCCAGACAATGGCATGTGATGTGAATAATCATATCTCTACCAGCGTGAGGTCAGTTTCACTCTAATTGTAATCAATCTTCATCTTGCTTTATATCACCAAACAATTCTTTAATCATTGACAATAACAGGAGAATACGGAGATGGCAACAGGATGCAAGCCAGTAACATAACAAAATAGTAATATATGACTTTGAGACTCAACACAAAGTAAAGATTAATTGCTCATATTTTTCAAGTAAGGATATTTTCCAGGGGGAAAGAAATGGTGAAATGGCGGAACGCTTCTTAAGGAAAATGCTAATAATACATTCTTCATAAACAGTTCTTTTGTACATGTGGATGCAGCAATCGTACATCTGTCTACAGGATTTCAAAATTCAGGAAAAGATAGGTCCATTATATTGCATTGCTCAATTCTCAATCCGGTATCTCATAAATAATAATCACACTTACCAGTTTATGAAGCAGGTCTGGCTGTTCTTCGAAGAGGTCCGGTAGACGTTTCCTCATAGCTGCCTCAAGTTTCAGTGCATCTGATCCTGGAACACCATACCACATTTTTGGAGCTCCCCAATGCATGTAGTTCAATGAATACAAGTGATGGTCCTCAACATGCTGCAATTAACGATCTATTAGTGATTAATATGGAGAAAATCAGAAACACCAGAAATCATCCAAATCATAAACTATTGCATTAACAATAATCAGCCAACAAGACAAAAGCAGGAAACGCAATATTATGGCACTCTTCTTTCCTCCGTATAACAAGGAAATCTCTTCTCTTCCATTAGAGTCATGCAAAATGTTTTTCAAGTACGTCTATGACTCTCAATACAACTTATTTTCTCAGCACCAAAGACACGGTTATATTAATGATAGCATATGTTAACTACCATTTTTTTCATTTTATCAACCGCTCTGCGATCACAACTTAGTCCAGCACATGTATCAATTCTTCAGCAAGGAAATGAAACAAATAAACCATATTTAGAAGTAAGGACATTTAGCACAACAATTTTACAACTAGCCCATTGAGAACTACGAATATACAAATAGTGAGACCACCAGAACCACGTGAATGAGACAAAATTCCTTTTCATTTCCTGAAACCTTGCTGAACTTCTCTAACATATAATTTCTAGTCATGGAAAAGGTTTAGCTCTTAATTGGAGCTCTAATGCAGCTAGATCATCATAGATTTAAATAACTAATCCATAATGCTGAAGTTAAGTTCGCTTTAAAAATTTACAAGCAGAAGCGTACCTTTGAAAGAACATGAAATTTATTGATCACGGGATAAAAGATAAACTACTACAACCCAACTTCCAGAATTTACCAAAAGTAACCATTGAAAGTACATGCAGAAACTAATAAAGAGCACTACTGATGCGAAGCACATTATGTCATAGTTTCCAAATTCAAATGTTAGGTTGAGCTTTATGATGTACACAACTTCTAACAAATGTTTTATCTTTTCTATAAAGTAGGACCAGAGCTTACAAGCAAAATCCAGGAGAATCTTATACTTTAGTGGCTTTAACTTTGGTACTATTTAAGACAGACACAACCATCTAGCACCGTATACCAGGCTAATGAAGTGGATGTAATCCTTACCCAACAAAACGAAGAAAAGCACATGCCTATATACAGCCAAGGAACTAGAACACCAGATATATCACTGCTTTCAAATGATAGAACAGAACCAGGAAGCCTAGGGAAGTTATTTAAGTTCCACCCTGAGTTCAAATACTTGATATCAGAGGCAGAATGAACTTGTTGAGCAGTTTTAGGAAAGCCACTGCCAAAAACACCTGTTTCCAGATCAGCCCCATAGAGCACCTAAAAAGGAAGCCAAATGATGAAATTACAAGCAAACAAAAAGCTTCTCACACCATATCCATTTTAAAATAGTGAAATCAATAACAAATTAAAGCTTTCCAGTTACCTCAATTTCTTCTGTTGGTTTCTCCACCATCCGCCAATATTCCCCCTCAATATGCTCTATTGAAGGCTGCCACCGTTCGGCAAGCATTGCATTGTCACCTCCTAAATTTGAACTGTTATTATTTTTACTGAAGTACTGAGCCTTGAAATCATCAGCATACTTCTGAAATGCATCCAGAGTAAACTCTGGACCAGGTTCAAAGCCAAACCTCTCAGCCTCACACAGGTCAGCTTCACCTGGACATTTGATTTCCTCATTACTATTTTCATTATCAACTCCGCTTTTCATGCATCTTCTCTTTTTTCTCCTCTTGTTAAGATTGGCTTCCAAGATCTTTCTCATTGAATTCCGATTTTGGAGTTTGTCAATGCGCTGGATTCGAGTAGGGAACTTTGAGCTCTCCCATATATTCCTCTCCTTTAAAGGACAAGGAGGTTTCCAGGATGGAGGTGGTACTATGCGGCAAATCCCATATATTTCCGCTTTGGCGCGTATACTTGAAATGTATTTTAAGGTGTCTTCAAACTCCTATGTAAAACATTCACAAAATAACATTAACGGAGAAATTTTATGAAATAAGCAAACTGAGCTCAGAAATAAATACCAAATGAATAGACAGAATGTTTAGCTAAAACCCTTGGGGTTGGGAAGATGTGGATAAACAAGCACCACAAGGGACAATACGGACCTCTTCAGAAGGATAAAACACCAGAGCCTCCTCAAGATCAGGCCTGCGAGCTTCGTCTGGATGCCATCTTGCAGTCACCTGTTCAAAAATTTACATAAATGGTTAAGATTGTGACATGCAAAACTACCCAACGCAGTGTTCATCAAGTTCGGCAGCAACATAATTAGCACAATCGCTAGCTAGTCATTGGCCTATTGACACTAGATAAACACTGTCTTTCCAAACTTGTTTACAAAATAACAGCCCTAAGTTATATAGTGATGATAAAAAATACAAGCTTAATAATATTAGAGAAATATATTTGCCATATGTCACACATTTTGATGTCCAAGTACATGCATCTCTAGCGCTTGTCCTTTCTACCTCTTGAAATATGAGACAAATTAATCAAGACTCGCCTTTTGGCAGTTGCTACAAGCTTCACAACCACGAGTAACCCCTTTAGGGAGCTGGTGCCTTAAAAACATTTGCTGCAACAGAACATATAAGAAATTAAGACCTACATTATAGATTCGGGAAGAGACAAATGCACAAGTAATATTGAGCTACAATTGATCAACCTGCTCAGACTCATATTCATCACCCGAACTGTTATCAAATTGGTTATACTTTATCCCAGGCCTACGCCTAAGGGACTTCATGGTTTTCAAGTCATCATTACAGTCATATTCTGTTTCCATCCTGACTGCTTGTGATTCAACAGCACTAGCAGAGCCCAAGCAAGTGCTAACTTGATTATCCTCTGCCCTCTTTACAGTGAAGGGAACAAGTGACTCAAAACCAGGAGGAATTGAGGGCATTTCCATGCTATCTTCTTTGACACAAGGACCAATAAGTTCCTTGCTCATCACCACTGAGAAACACAAAATGTAGTAACATTACAAATAGCTGAAATAAATAGTCTGTTTGCAAAGCATATAAGTCCATGTTTCCAAAAAGAAAGAGTGAAGAAATTACTAGAAGCAAATTGTCCACTGGAAATGATATCAGATTCAAGAAGCCTAAATAAAAAATTAAGGGGAACAAAGTTTAAAAAAATACTCCAAAGCTGAGTTGATATATCTATTAAATTATTCCTGAGAACTCATTCAACATGGGCTACTTCTTTTATAGTGCTTAAAAGTTTATCTGCATACGTATCAATGAAAACAAACTTGCACAACTAAATATTTTGAAAGGCAATGCATTACATACAGGAAGAAAATTGAACAACAAGACATTTGTATGACTCAAAATTATGCAGGAAAAGCTGTTAAAGGACAGGAACATTGTAATGAGGAAAGATTGGAAATTGATAGAGCAAGAATATTAAAACAAATGAAACATTGTAATGAGGAAAGATGGGAAATTGATAGAGCAAGAATACTAAAACAAATGAAAAATATAGATTCAGTATAACAATTAAGTTTCATCCTTCCAAACATAAGCAAAGCAAACATAAAAGGAACCGGTTTCAGGATTCAGGATGCATTCTTTTCCATATCCGGATGGTCATATCCAAGACCTATAGGATGGCAATGGGGTGGGTTAAACAAGGCACTCCACCCAGCACAGGCAGGTTTGAGGCTATTAAATGTGAAGCAGGGTTTTGGCACTTCATTTCAAGCTCCAACAGGTTCAGGCAGGGTATAGCGACTACCCAGCCCCCCGCAAACCCCGCCCCCTACCATCAAAAAGCCAGACTGGCTGGACCGTTTGACCCCCCAAGTGTCCAGCCCGATTTTGGCAAACTTGTAAATGACAAAAATCAGGCTACTTTATTAAAACTGCTTGCCCGTCCACACTGTTGAACAGCTCATAGTTGAAGATAACCAGAAAGGTTCATTTTCGAGCCTTAATTTTTCTACAGAAAAGCAAAAATTGCATAAATCACGGCAAGAAACAGCAACTTTCCTTCCATGAGCGAAAATCCTCATTCCATATTTCCATTTCCTCAAGCCCCAGCCCAAAATGATTGAATAGTTTCAGTTCTTTATATTCTATATTTTGGTATTTTAATAGTTATACTTAATACATTAATATATCACTAATCATGACGACAGGGTTCAATTGCGGTCCACCTAACGGTTGAACTACTGAACAGTGAACAGGTAAAATTTCCGACTCGATCAAACGGGCCGGTTTTTTGAACCTTGACCCCTACCCTGCCCTGTTTAATTATGTGTGTCCGTATCTATGCATTATTACATGAAATATATAATGTACTATATCTTATATCCTATATTAATATATTGTATCATATATTATAATATATACACATATATATCATTTTTTTTAACAAATTTTTTAATTTACATATTTTCCTTATTTGGTTTTTTCAATTTTTGGCAAGGTGGCAGCCGCCACCCCGATGGGGCGGGGCAGGGCTTTGCTGGATGGGGTTTCGGGCGAGCTCACCCCACCCCAAACCCTCCCCGTTTCATCCTTACCACACCCTTCCAACTATTAATCAACCCAAGGTTTCCCCCCTTTACTCCGAACCTGAAATAGCCCAACCCACCCACACTCTAATTTTCCACTTATTTGCCTGGACAGTGTTTTTTTATGCACAGAAAGGATAATTAACTAATGTACTCAAATAAACTTTGACTTTGTAAAGAAGTATCTTCCACCCATTGTCCCGTGATCACACCCTAGCCCGCACAAGCGATCTATCTTTAATGCAGAAAAAAGTTAAAGCCGAAGAAACAAACAAAGGAAAACATGAAGGGAAATTCACAAATCATCTAAATTGTTTTTTTAACTTCCAATCACATGAAACAATAACAGGTTTATATCGAAATGAGTCCCATCTGATCTAGGGGCAATAAAACCTCACAGCTGCCACCAGGAAGAAATCAACCCAGAAAGTCAAAACACAGGTAATTTTAACAACATCTCCTTAAAATACTAAATTCATCATTCCTTGTCTTAGTAAATCCTGCAATAGGAACTTGATTTTAACTCTGATTTTCCATCTAAAAATATATTTAATTTATCTCAACAGGAGAAGATATCTCAGTATTGCTTTCTGATTCCACTGGCCCACATTTTATTTTATTTTACTTTATTTTCCAGTCCTAGCACAAGAAAGATGAGAATGATTTAATGGGAATGGACAAGAGGCTCACCCTCTAGGTTCTTTCTTTTTACCAAACATGTGCCACACGACTGCCACCGTCTGCACGTGGCACAGATCTAAACTTCCATAGATGGGTAAATCATATTTCATTAAATTCTTTCCTGCTTGCGTAATACAAAATTTATATATTCATATATTCAGTAGAATAATCCCACCACTATAATAAACCAATAACCAAACAATTTATAAGATTAACCACCATTTACGAATAAACGCAAAAGGAAAAAGAAAAATCCTAAGCTTCGAAATCACAAAACATTTTCTGATAAATGGTGACAACAGAATATTTAAATCTAATGACTAAAATTAGAAGACTTACATATTCAGATTCAATGATAAAAATCCCTTCTGCTCTACAGCTGCTCAGACTGCCAATCCCTACAGCCAGATTTTTCAGAAACACAAAGTTAATTGAGAGAAACCTATATAAAAAATTAATAGACTAAGCAGATCTAACCCTAACCCTAATTTAACCACCATTGTCTTCTTAGTGACAGAAACAGCAACCAAATTAAAAGATTAAACCCAAATATAAGTTAAATACTATGAATTCCTTAATTTACTAATTTCAACTTAGATAAACCTTAGTTACAGTTAATATTATTATCATTACAGAAATATTCTGCCTCGACTGTCCCCATTGCTATTTCGGAATTACGTAACCAAAGATCCAATACCTTGAAAAAATATCAAACAGTATAACAAAAAATTAGAAGCGATAAAAATGCAATCCTACTCCTCAAAAACAAACAATTTATAGATCATGAGCATCCATTTCAACTTTTTTCTGTATAGAAAGAAATGGATGCAGGTACATAAACACTGCGATAACATAGCAGCGTTGTCATAGAAATCCTGTCCCCATGACCAATTCTTATGTAAAACTAGTCTTGTAGCATTTATCAGGACCAAAAAGAATTCAGCATGTCTGCCTACACGTTTAATCCAAAAATATCGTGCGGTATGAAGGTTATTGCATGTTTATGTCATGTGTTTCTAAAAGATAGTGACCAAGCTCTATATTGTTATTGCTAAAGAATAAAAATTTAAAAGAAAAAAATAATCATACAGATATACTCCAATAATTGAGCAACTACGAATATGGTATGCTTCAAATTTACATATCGAGGAAATATATGGCACATTGATAAAGTAATATAATAGGATTTACCTGGTGATGTTGCTGGAAGTGCCCCTGGAGTATTTCATCAGAACACAAAAGATAACAGATAGCAATCCGAAATCCCAAATCACCAGATGCCAAGGGAAGGAGAGGGAGATGGATTTGATCATGTGAGCAGCTGGAGCAAACAGTGGTGCAGGGTGCAGTAGAACAACGACGCGCAGCTGGG
>JACFYI010001012.1:1725765-1747579 GCA_014898755.1 Handroanthus guayacan
AAAAAAAAAGACAAAGACAAAGACAAACCTGCCACTGTTTTTTGATTGTTTCATATTCTGACTTCTTTACTGACATGAGGTATTCTCTCTCTGCATATGTTGAATCATATGAGTGGAATGCCAACAAGAATGTCCAAACCTGTAAATGAAAAATAACCATTTCACAAACCAGTGACGACGCAGAAGAAATCAATTCACAAACTTTAACAAATTGATCAAGCTTCAGAACAAGAATCCTCTTTCAATAAACAGACCTCATCCCGCAAATTGTGCTCTACGCCCCCATAAAAGATTCTCTTTCTCAATGATTTTGAATCCATTACTCGCCCTTCTGCATCCAAGAAGGTAGCCCACTGCAAGTAAAATCCCAACCCAGATGGATTTTAAAATAGACAGTTTAAGCAATCATGTTAACTGTAAATCAAATTTATATATGCCAAAAACAACACATGCTGGATGTCCAAGTCCCTCGTGGAAAGGAAGTATAACATGTCAGTTAGGGAAGAAAATGAACCCTAAACGTATATTCAACAAAAACTCTGGCGCTTAATAGGAAAATCAAGTGCACATAGGAACCCTAAATATATATTCAAGAAATATGGCGCTTAATAGAAAAATCAAGTGCATATAGAAAATGACTTGTCAGCATTTTGGGAACTGCTGAGGTTCAAACAGAAGCCTGCCTCTTATGGTCAACACCTCAGATGGCAGATAAGTTCATATCATAATGCATTTGACGTAAAATACAGCAAATGGAAGAGAATAATGCCATTGTAAAACTCCTCTCACAACCAGACTCCACGATGGTATCTTTATCATACTATCACTTGCATGATGAACAAGCCATGAAGAAACTTTTGAGCATCAACATCTTCTCCTGCCTGCTTTACAGGTACTTATTGTTATCCAGTATTAGAATAATTGGTACAAGATAAAACTGTTCATTACAACTCAAAGAGTGAATGCTGCAGTATCAGTCCCTCATCATCAGAAATCAGGAATTCATACTCTTGGAAGACTGGATTTCTATCCAGATTATAGCTTTATTCTCGTCCATTTGAATCCTGGAACCCTGGATTATCCAGCTAAAAGAACTCTTTTCATATTTGGGTACCTCTTGGACCAATGAGAAATTGGAATCAGTTTACATGTTGAATGAACAACTTGGCAGTTTTTTTATGGAGGATAGAATGAACACTCAGTCTTATATGACATCCAGAATTTTCCTGCAATGGTTCTACTCTTCATGTTCAGTATCACAAGGTAACAATAAATAATGCACTAAAGCAGCAGTATAAATTGCGGTCCTTGAGAAATTAAAGCCTTCCCAAAAGGAACTAGTCAATCCATGGGGTTACCATGAAATTAGAAGGTTGTGCCTGTGAACCTCCATATCTCTTGGGCACACAAATTCAAGAAATCTACTTTGAGGCGAAAAGATTTCTCAAGTTCATCAAAATTTTCCATGTCATTTTTGTGTCGCAAAAAAGTAAGTTTTCAATTCTCCTTATCATCATGCAAGAAGAATGGCAAAGATATCCTCATGAACTCAAGGAATTTAAGAAGAATCATGGAGAAGAAGAATTAAATTCCAACTTTTAATACCTCATATTTATCAAGAAGTAGTTATACCAGATTCATGGAAAGAGATGGCCACATTGACTATTTGGAGTTTAATGTGGGTAGGACTCATCAAATAATAGAAAATTCATCTTCTTAGGTCCTAAGATATTATTCATGGCTAATAAAGTTTAGAGGGATAAGCTCCTCATCTAAAGAGGACAATGACTCAAGATCACAAAGTTTGTTGAATGATTTATGTGATGAGGTTGGCTTTTCATAGACAATTTTTACTGGTGACCTCTCTTCTTCCATTGTAAATGTCGATTGCCTTTTCTCTTCAATAACTACTGCATAAACTATTGAAAATGGACATTGTGCCTTACTCCAAAAGCTTGTTCAACAGATAAAGATGTCAATAACCATATAAGGAGACCAGTACACATACGCTTAGTCGACGCAGGATTCTAAAACACCCCCTGCACGCCCAAGGCAGGACATTAGAAGCGTGGAAGAACCTGAAACAGATGGCCTAACATTAAGATAGGTATGGCTCTAATACCATATTAAAAATGGACCTTGTGGCTAATTCACCACAAAAGCTAGCTCAAGAGTGGAGGATTTGCCAAAATCATATAAGAAAATTACTACAGACACGTTTAACCAATGTGGGATTTTTACACACACCCCGCATGCCCAATGCTAAACATCTAGAACCTGGAATAACATGGAATAGGTGGCCAACACTAGGTAGCCTAACATCACAAATGGGTCTAGCTTTGACACCACATTGAATGGACCTTAGGCCAACATTACTGCAAAGCTAGCTCAAGAGATGAGGATTGTGCAAAATCATGTAAGGATATCACTACTTATAAGCTTAACCTTGTGGGATTCCAACATGAAAGATCTGTGTTTCTCCTCAGAATGCCACCTTAAAATACTAGGTTGCTCATGATAGGTTTTGTTGTAATGCTTTGGTTTCATTTCTTCCCTCATGTAAGCACTAAAAATTCCCATCATGATCATTTTCATCATGCGGTCTCTGCCTTTCTAGTTTTCCTGGAGTTGATTGGAAAGTTACCACGGTTGAACAACTATTGAAAAAGCCATGAGATAAACCAAGAGATGTCACCCATTGATGTTTCACCCAAACTTCTCATTTCATGAGACAATGAGCTTAAAATCATAATCATTCTGGTAAAGAATAGGACTCAAAACGGCTTGCTTCAAATTGGAGTTATCCAGTGCTCTTATGATATAGTATCACTTGGCTTCCTATCGACAGTGTCTCTCAAGCGTCTACATAGTCATTTATGCTTCCAAGAAATTCATAGATATATATGATACATGAAAGCATCAATATAAATTGCACTTTATGGCTGAATTTGTCTGTATTCTCACAAATTATAGCACCATTCCTTTATGACTCCTCTAATCGTATAGTAGAGCTTGTTTTGACTATTGCGACAATCGTATTTAGAATTTGGAGTTCAGTTATCCACCAAATTGTCAATTTCATGAATCCAACTCTTCCTAATGGAAGTTAGAGTTTAATATAGGATTACCACACTTTATTGTTTGATGGCTGAGATATATCTAGCAGTTGCTGATTCACAAAACCTTCATCTTCTCTTGTATGCAATTTTTACTTAGTTACCAGTTACCATTTTGGGGTTGTTGGACAATAATTAGTTCGATTCATTAGATTGAGAGGGACTTGCAGAAAAAGTTCCAAAATAGTATAATAATACCGCTCCAAAAGGTGTTGGCAATGCTTGCAAATACAGTCACATATTATGAATTCATTCTATTGTTTAATAGAAAAAAAATTCTGAGTAAAAATATTCCATGCTAGAGAATAAATTCGCAAACTATCAATTCAGGCACTTCTTGGCTTATAATTAAGGATTAATAAACGTACCACCAACCATGATTCCAAACCAAAGAAACTCTTAACATGCAAAAAGCAAATCAGTTGTTGTTATGTGTAGAGAGACATTTAGAAGAGTTATTATGTACCCCTTATGAAGTAACTATTTGAATTCACGATAACTAAACACCAATTTAAGTCATGCCCAAACTTTTCAAAAATGTGAAATCAATAAAAACAACAAAAAGGACGAATGAACAAAAGGAGGGGAAAGGAGAGTACAAAGGTATATCTTATTTAGTATTGACCTCAAAAACAGAAATTTAGATCCTCATCAGTCAGGCAAAAAGGCTTACCTCTTCTTGCCCCAGTGCTGGCTGACGTGGTTTTCCCCATACTAGTGATAATTTATCAAACTGCCAAGGGTAGAAGAAATCTTAATAAATATTAACACATGTGATTTGAGAAGAAAATAAACTCATCAGACACAACAAAAGAAAAATATTGATTACTATTAAAATGAGAAACACAAAAGACTCTCCTTAAGGGTTAGATAGGCAATTCGATAAAATAACAATAGCTTCATTGCTAGATAAAATATGTAAGTTCTAAAATACTTAGCGATGATTTCATAGTTAAAAGGAATTTTAGACGCATAAAAGATACACTGTAATAGCAAGAAGATAAAACAATAATAGCTAAATACCACTAATATAAAATGTGTAGCTAAATGCATTTAATGATTTCACAATTGATAGATATTTTTCATAGATATCTAAAATCCTCCTTGTAATTTCACAATTGAAAGGTATTTTTACACTTGTAAAAGGTACACTCCCTCCATACCATAGATCATGGCTGGGTTACTATTTCTACCGACTTAAAAGAATAAACTGTTACAGCTTCTTGATATTATCTACTAGTTCACCTCTATCTTGCCTATTAGCTTTGATGATATAATAAGAATAAAATAATTCAAGTGTTTGTTTTTTCTTTTCTTTTTCCTTCTTAAATCTCATTCTCACTTATATTATTAACATTTGTTCTTATTTGTTCACCCTTAAATTGAAAAATGTGATGTTTTATATCGAGAAGAAAAATGATAACCTTAGCTTCTCTTTTTTGTTGAAAGCTCAATGCTTGCAATCTTTCAAGCCAAAGCATAATAAAATTCTACAGCCGCTACATAAAGGAAAATTCAAGTAGTATGTAGGAAGAAAAAATAAGGAATTATAAAATGAAGAAATTATTAAATTTTTTTGAGGGAAGAAATTATTAAATTTTAATAGGTCAAAAAAGGGGGAGAAAAAGAAGGGGGGAAAAAAAGGAAAAAGAAAAAAAGAAAACAGTATAGTTTAAAATTCTTAGTGCAGATTAATCTTATCTCAAATAACTAAATTCGTCTGCTAAGGATACAAGAAGGGGTATTAGATCAGCAACTTTAATCATGCTGTATTGCATGGAAACAGGTTCAAGAATATGAATCTAGATTTATATTTTAGCTGAGCAATAGATCATATTTTCTGAACTGATTGAATGAAAATAAGAAAAGGGCCAAAGCAGACAATTTAAGTAGAAGACATGAAAATTTTCTGCTATGAGTTTCAGTATATTCTAATAGAAGGGTCACTACTCTTCAGAAATGTAATATAAACACTTCAGTGATCTTTTAAGTATACCGCGAAATTTCATAGGCTGCAGTCTAATAGTTGATATTTCCATGATATCATTAATGCTTCCGCTTGTTACCCCCTTCAGCATACTTGTGCTTGTAACTGAATATCTAGAATATACTTGCTCTTGGCAACATACTGTGCATTATAGCAAATTAGTCCATATGCAAGCAAAAAACATGGTCAATTCTTTCCCTTCATTGCTCCCATAATGAGCAGAATATCTTATTTTTCCATGTGACTTTCAGACAAGAAACATTTTTTTCTCTTATATATCTTCTTTGTTATTCACAGAACTGTTGAAAGCAACCTTGCCCACAGAATCTGCTGGACATCAATGCAACCCAAAGTTCCTTCTCCTGACCATGGTACCCCAATTCAGGGGGAAGAAAGGACTAGTTCCACAAGTTTGCTCTCCATAACTATGCATTCATGCACAAATTATGGCATCCACAAGGACTATCACACTGCAAGGGGACCCAATGATGTGCCGTATAATTGCACTCTCTGCTACTAGGGTGTATTTAAGCTATTTGCTCTGCCTATAACTGTAGCATGCAGTACTACCAACTTCAAATGCTGAACATCAAATAACATTAATTGCCAATGAGGCAAATAAGAGTAAAAGAAAATCAGATCAGCACACCTTATATGGCATAAATGGTGAAGTAGATTTACTAGAAATCCATGGGATATAAGTGGATATATCGCAACCAATTCTACTACATAAGACGTACAACATTTTCTACTTAAGAGGGCGAGATCAACAAGATAAAAGAGAGCGGAGATGCTCAAGAAAACCAAATGGCTCCTTTATATACCTCCTTACAATTGATAAGCTCAAAAATTCCCACATTGGTGGCTGCTTCTTCACCAAGAATTAGTGTCCTAGGTTGGGTTTTCTGTGTGCAAAGGGACAAAGCCCTAAATCAGACAGTCTTGTAAGAGAAGTTTAAGATAAGCCAAAACACAGTTGTTGAAAACAAACTTGCTATGAGATTCTGACATCAAACCTAACAAGGAATATCTCAGAAAATTATCCTTCCTCACAGCCATTTATTAGACTTGCCAAGAGCCATGAACTTTCCCAAAGGAGGTTTTCAGACATAAATTCCACACTCATTCCCATCCCACCCCCGTTTCGTCAACCGTCCAAAATAACAAAAAACTAAATATAAGAAATTTTTATTAGTTATTCCTTATTTATTATAAGCAAAGAATAAACAGATGTCCTCTAAAGCAAAAGTTGTAGGAACCGGAAAGAAATGGAAGAAGAAAGAAAATATTATTACCTCTATTGGATCAGATGCCATAGAAGCCTCATCAGGTACTTTTGCAGAATCATTTGATGGAGTGATGCGGTGATATGTGGGTGACAATTGATCATGCTTCCTTCCATCATTAGGAGTAAAGCCATCAATCTGGCTTTCCCGGAAGAGTTGGGAAGTTGTTTCACGAGCAAATCTAGTAACAAGTGAGAATTTCTCCAATACTTGAATTGAGAAATCCCGGGCAGGATCATGATGTTTTTGCCTCTGCCTGCCATTTTGGTGAAAGTTACTGGAGCTCTTATCCAACTCATCTCTTTCTTGATCAGCACCAGAGGGGGATTCATTATCACCAATAGTAGGAGAAGAAACATTCGTAACAGAAAAGGCCCTGGGAAGCTCAAGGGAAGAAAGAGTTCTCTGTATAAAGTAGAGGATTCAGTTATTTAAATTAGATCAGCCTGTTCATAGGCAACTAAAATAAGCAATCGGTTATCACTGACAAGGTGAAACTTGAAAGGAAACATCCACTAACCCAACTTAAATCTTATTGAATGATTAAGTTTAGTTATAAGCCAATTATAAATCTTCCACATACCTGGAGAGGATTTTGGAAATCATTCACAAGAAATACATTGGCGTCCTCTGCTGACCTGGAAATATGAAATCAGGTACAATATGGAGAAGCATGTTAACTGAAATAAAACAACTCTCACATCTGGTTGACTGTTAAGCACCAGAATGCAAGAAAATTTATTCTTAACTATACCACTAATATACAGACTAAGTTATCTCATGTTTCCAACATTTTTCTGCACAGGGTACCAGAAAATTCTATTTGAGACGAGGCTTACCCAACAGAAATAAAAATAAATAATTGCTTTTTCAGTACTGATTGCTAGTATTTTAGGCCCCTGCTACAGTTGAATTTGTTATTATGCAATGGCTATGTGAGTTAAACTGCTTGTGTAGCTGAATAACAATTTGAATACTTTACAATAGACAAAGAAGCAATTTTCCAGTCCGTCACACAAAGGAAGTTATACAAACAACGAAGACTTGAACTTGTCTATACATACCTCACAAGAAAAACATGCTGCTTGATGGTAGCAAGAAATTCTCGGACTCCTCCATTGTAGAAATAAAGTGGAGGAAAAGCTAGTCCTGAAAGTGGCAAAAGAAACGCTAAGATTGGTCAAAATATTGAATGGCATGGAAATGAAATAGAATGATAGAGAAAACCCTGAGAGGAGCACTTAGTTAGAAGACCTTTCATAACAAAAGAACTGGCATATAAAGACGAGCAATAATAGACAGATTCGCCTATCAAGCTTACTATGTCGGCTAACACCTAAAAGATCTTCCCCCTCACTTACAAATCACAAAACCCCATAATTCAACTTGTTCCAGTCAGAAATCGTCATTGTCCACACAAATCAACAAATTTTACCTTCAACCGGATGAGATGTATTTATTAAAAACCAACATATATTAAGATGACGATTAATGGTATGAAGTCACAATTGAACCAATGAATAATCATATTAGAATTGAACATATCAGAGACATCACTAGCTCATAATATGAATACCTGATGACGTAACTACAATGATATATTGCCAACCCAGCGTTGGAGTGTGTCTACGAATCGACCGGATATCTGAAAATGGCACAGCCCTAATGGTATAAAGATTCTTGTCTGCACCAAAAAAGTGGAAAACATAAGCGATAAATTTATTTATGTGGAAAGCAAAAACGCTTTGCATCATATAAGAACAAATTTAGTAACTGCAGCCTAACCTTTCTCAGACAACCTTGCATTTGAACTTTGCCCTTTGTAAGGAATCCATGTCTACATCAAAAACAAAATGTCAATTTAAGGTCGTATGTCGAATAAGCCAGTTATCCATAATAGAAAGTTCCACTTTGTCTTCTAAAAGCTTCTCATATACTGCCCAAATAGATTCGGTAAACGGTAATCCTAATCTCATCCTTCTCACGTCAAATGCAATCTTCACACTTTCTATTAGATTAAGAAGTTATACTTAACAAAGTATTTCTAAGATTAAAAGCATTTAACTGATGTTACAGAAAAAGCCATGAGAAAAAGTATAAAATTAATTTTCCATCAGACGAAGCTGCGTTGTCCATCAGATTTAGCTGTCACAAACTCTTGTGCCTTCTAATCCTCATATCAACTACTTCTTGAAAGTGAAAACATTAATGATTCTGAACCTTATTGGATTTCTATTATATTAAGCTAGCAACTCTTCCATAAGAAACTACAAAACCACAAATACAAATGTCACTATTTTGCAAACCAGAAAAATCAACTTAATTTATAATAGTCTCACAAGCAATTCGAGAACTTGAAATCAGGAACTAAAACATTTTTGTTTCCTCAAAATACCTAAAGTGAAAAACAGTACCATGAAAAGAGAATTCCCTTGCTTAATCAACTTCAATCGACCACTAATTCTCTCAGACGCGTACTGAGTGGGATGAATTGTCACATTATCCTTCGTATACACGATTTCTGCACCCTCCGGATCTCCTGATGAGCTCCGCTTACGGCTGTCACTCCGACTCATGCTTGTAGAGCCCTAATAACAACGAAGCAATTGAACCGAATGTCAATGATTTAAAATAATAATAATAATAATAATAACAACAATTGGACTCACACATAAATTAAACAACTGACGCTTACACCAAAACAATAAATCAATCTAAGTCCTGCATTCATTCCCAAATTACCGATCACTAATAAAAAAAAAACTTGAGTTAGGCAAAAATAAGTGATCTGCGTATGAAATAAATTACCTGTTGAATCGATGCGGCGTAATCGGCATCATCCGACAGATCATGGATTTCAGGTTCTTGCATCTCTGCAACACCGTGTGCGAATATGCGCGTGAGCGACTGATGTGTGAGTTTGTATATTTTTGTTTCCTTGGTGACGAAGGAGAAGGAAGAGGACTCTGCTTCTTTTTTTTTTTTTTTTTTTTTTTTTTTTTGTGGGGTCCAAAAGGAAGAGGATTTATTTTAGATCCAACAAATAAACAAATAGATAGGGTGAAGAAAAGAGGCATCGTCTAAAATGGCCCCGCGTGCGGTGGTGTGGGTCCGGATGAGGAGGTTCTCTGGAATCAGCACTGTATGGTTCATGCAAAGTCCATCTTGCTCAAACTTGTAGAGCTTGCATCTAATACAACTTTAGTTGGTCTCGAATTTGTTACCGAATCAAGGGCGAAACACACTTTTCCCATGTGGCCATGTTGTCCGATAACAACTGAAATATTTATATTCTAATATACTATTAAAGCATTTTTTTATTGATGAGTCCTTATTCTAGTAATAAAAGTCTTATAATCAAAAGCTTATGAATTTGGTCTCATCCAATCTGTGTGCATTTTTTCTATCATATGATAATTTTATAATTTTTTCCACTATATAATAGTCGTTGACAATTTTTGTTATATGAACTAGCTTCTGTAGCACGTAATTCCCCACATGCATAGATGTAAATTGAACTAACACATAATACACCAATTGTTTTCAAATTTATTTATATTTATAAATGTTTGCACTGGAGAAGCGAAACTAACCAGAAGAAAAAGAATGGCTCAAACAAATTATTTTACACGTTAACTATAATTTTATTATTTGTGATTGAAAAACATACCAATTCAAAAAGTACTGTAGTTATGATTTACGAGAATATAAATCCCTTTCTCGTGAAAGTTTTAGATATTGAAAGATTCGCGTTGTTTAAGAGTTTTACATGAAGAAGGAAAATAAACACGAAGAAAGATGAGTTAGTGGGTTTTAATTGGTTTAAAAAATAAAAAATAAAAATTTAACTCTAGAAAAAATTATCCTTATAGAATCCATATGAGCAAAATATCTAAAAAGTGGCATCATCTATCCTTTTTTACAAATCAGATGTGCAAATTCAAGTCCCACTGGTGTTGTGTTGGTATTTGTACATGAAATTGTTTAGCCTAGCCCGAATCGATTTCTGGCTTATCCGGTTCTAGGTTTAGGGGGCCGGGCTTAAACGGGCCAAAATTCTTTTGAGGGAGGGGAGCCAGCCCCTAATCGATCCTTTTAATAATAGAGCGCGACTTAAGCGATTTCGGGCTAAACAGGCCATAAACAGATTAAACGGGCCGAGCTTTTTTTTTTCATAATTTTTTTTAAGCAATCATTGATGTAATTATAATGAAGGAGAAGAAATAAGCAATTTTTCATTTATTTAGTTCAAAGTACTTTTAAAAATATAAAAAGAAATACCATAAATTTTATATATAACATATTTTATTATCATGATAAAAATTAAAGTAATTTAAAATAATTTTTTAAAAGTATTTACATAATATAATATTTTAAAGTATTATTTTAGTTATATGTTTTAGAAATATAATATTTTCATTAAACACTTAAATAATATTACGTCTTGAAAGTTTTATATAGTATAATATTTTTCAAATATTAAAATTAAATTAAATGATTTAATAAATATTAAAAAATTAATTATAAATTTAAAAAAACCACCATTTTTTTAGGTGGTGAAGGATTTGGCATAAACCTGCTATCTATAGCATTAATTTGAATGAAAATAGTGACATAATTTCATAACTAAATCTCAACAAATTGCTTTATTAAAAAAATTACTAATATATTATACAATATTTTTCCTTTTTCCCCTTTTTTTTAAATTTTATTTAATTTTATTAATTTATTAATTTTTTTAAAAAAATTAATAGCTTCGGTTCATGTTCCGGTCTGGTCTCGGGCTATCCGGACTGGCGGGTAGGTTCCAGGCCCAAAATATTGGGCCCGGGTTAAACCTATAGACGGGTCGGTCAAAATGAACAGTAACTGGTCCCGGACCGGGCTGGGCTTTTTATGCCGGCCCATTTTGACACCTCTAAATTTTTGTCTGCTACATTATTATAGTATTTGTTTATCAAATGACAATTTAGAGAGTTTGTCTTGTGTGGTGTGTGTAATTCATGTAATATTATTCATATAATGATATTAACGTATGATTAAATATATCGCTTCTTTCTTAAAAAAAAAATATTCATGCGTACAAAATATCCATAAAAGGAAAAATTAAAAAATCAAAATTTAGCCTTCAAATTGTATAACAAAACTCTTTCATTTTATGTAGTATATATTATTGTACCTCAAATTTGAATGTCATTATTGCATTGATTGAATGTGTTAATCACTTTTCCTAAAGAAAAAAAATACTAAAATCATTACTTACCTTCCTCGTGTTAGAAAATCATCCGTGTATTCGTTGAAAAATGCAATGTAGTATTCATTTGGAAAATTGATGACCAAATTACCCTTATTTTTAATTAAGCATGCAACAATTCGAGCATGCCCATTGTCACACATAAAAACAATCTGAAGTTTTATTGCAAAATTTTCTTCATTTAATTTTTTCTCTATCACTTTGAAAAATCTTACAAATGTTAAATAATCCCATGGGTTCACACTTTTCATGCTATTCATAATTATGTAACCAGTCAATTCATCATTTGACTATTTTTCAAGTATAAGTCGTGGGTGCAAAATTCCATATGAGAATGCAAGATCTCGTGGAGCAGAAACAATTCTAGAGAAAATGTCTTGGATGCATCAATTGAAATAAATTATTCTTCACTATATTATTTATGCATCAATATTTGTGTTATCTATTTTTTTTAGACAAACGATTACATTTAACCATACATCAATATTATAACAGAAATATATTATAAAGATCGAATATAAGAATTGAATACAAATCAAATATTCTAAAATTTGAACTATCATGTCGGTACACAAATACTACCATAAGGTAGAAAAATACCCAAACGCTACAGGTGGGACTCAAACCTCGCACGTCCACTATGAGAAGGTGGAGGCGATGCCACTTCTTTCAAAGGATGGTGGCATTCTTTTTCCAAAGCATGTTGGATGTATTTTCTCAAATGAATTTCTCACATGTAACGTATCAAATAGTAAGCTACAACAACATTATTGAATCAGCAAATTCAAATATTCGGTTCAGCTCTAAGGATGGGCATTTCTAAACTTTCAAATCCATTACCACATTTGAGCAAAAATATTTGCTCCAATTTTCAATAATTGAAGGGGATAAGTGACGATTTTGGTACTTGGCCAGATAAGTGTTACATAGCGTATTATATAATTGCAAGTGTATTTCACCTTATTTTTATATAAGTGTAATTTGTAATGATTAAATGATGTATATTATTATAGATATTGGTATTAATATAATCATTGAAAAATTATACTTGCATAAATACGATGTTGTTGAAATGACCCATTAATTAGTTACCATATTGGTTTCATTATTTATATTTATATTAGTACAAGTATATATCGATATGCATGCTCATTAATTAACATAATTGTTAATGCACAAACATATTATTTGAGAAGTTGTGGGTACTATTGATTCTTCTCTTGATCAAGATGATAATTCAACTTGAACTTGGAACTTGGATAATTTTGCATTTGGAATTATCGATGTGAAATTTGGCACTTAAATCTTCCTTTGATTCCTCCTCTAATAACACTTATTTAAGGGTTTCACAACCTAATCTCAAATCAAATGCTATAATTTGGTGAGCTTTGTGATCAATACATTGATTTACGCCTTGAACGACATTGATCTCCTTGACTTTGGTTGAGATAATTATGAACTTCCTCCAATAATTCTTCCTTGAATGATTTGTAATTATATTTATAATTATACTTGTAGGATAGGAGTTCTTCCCCTGAATACTTGATGGAAATTGGCGTGAATTTTCTTTTAGAGAAACGATTACATTCAATCATACATCAATATCATAACATGAATATATTTTTAAAGATCAAATATATGAATTAAATATAATTCAATGATTCTAAATGGCCATTTAATGGACAAATACTACCATACGGTAGACAGATACCCATACACTATCAGTGAGATTTGAAACTTGTACATCCACTATGAAAAGGTGGAGACGGTGCCACTTCATCCAAAAGACAACGGTGAAAATTGGTGTGAATTGATTAACCCTTTATAATTTGATTGGCATTTATTTTTTTAAACACAAGATATGAGTCATATGACTAGGGTTGCCAAAATCCTAATATTCACACCTTATTTTGGAAGATATGATTTGAGTTGCCCTACATATATACTTTAATCTCAAATATGGCAAGGTTTGATTTCCTGTCAATCAATATTATATTTAATATAATTGCAACTCAATTTGAAAAATTCCATAATATAAATATAAATTGATAAGTAAGGCAACACATTTCCCATGTCCATTTAGTGGTGTTTGTTGGTTTCACTATATTCTACCTTAATAACTAAGGAATTAAATATGGAGTAGTTTTTAGCTAGAGGATGCCTGATTGTTTCCCACTAATGTGTAACTTTAATCTTCTTTAGAAGAATATGATAAAGACTACGCGAATTGGCATCATTTGGATCCTTTATTCTATTTCATTTTTCATCTGCTATTCTATTATATTGTAGGGATTTATGTTAAGCATATAACATCCATAGTCCTGTGGATCATAAAAACAAAGATTTCATACACTTAATACGTATTTATAACACGAAATAGGAGATAAAATATTATTTTTGAATAGGGGATCTTAACTAAATTGGCATGTTGGTAATTAACAACATTACTACTAAAGGCTGCTTTGATTCTTTGAAATGGACTGAGGTCATCGATAGACCAAGTCAGGGTAAGGTACATGAATTAGAGAATACATATCACTCTCGTGAAATAATTGACACTTTATCTGCAACACCTCTATGATATAATTTATTTAACAACTACATTATTAAAGAATTCGAGGAGAAGTTGAACCAACAATTAGTCAAGGAAAGAAAGGTTGTCGTAAGCAGGGAAACAACTTTGATGAAGTAGGTAAGGAAGATGGCTGAATCAAGAAGAAGCAGATAAAGGAAACTTTATTAATGCAATAATTAAACACATTTATAAAAATTATTTTGGATCCCTTATTCCATTCTATGTTTAATCTCTTGTTTCATTACATGAATTCATACAAAATGTATGGCATCCATTACCTATGTATTTATAAGAAAATATTTAATATACTTGACACGAATTCGTGCAATAAAATAAAAGATGAAACACAGGTGTAGAATAGGAAATTCTAACCACATAGAAATATATACTACATTCACACTAATCATTTCAGTAGCAATTTAGAATGTCTTCCTTCAATGATTCTTAAAAAGCAAATCTTAGTAAAAATTCTTTCTAAAATAGTAGCTCTTAATCAAAAGTCATATTTGTCAAGAAACAAATATCTAGCTGTTATCCAATCACATAAAACTTACTAAAGAAAATAAATTCTACTCCCAAAAGATGTGATTATGAAATTATGAAAACTTACATTTTTTGCCCTTTTTTTCTTTATTTCTTCTTCTTTTTTTTTTTTAAAAAGGATTGAAGTCATTCTCCAATTTTCCCTTTGAGACTTGAATCTGTACTTGATTTGTTCGTAGAATATGGTACAAATCACATTTATCTCAAAGTTATTCTCATTTTGGTTATGACAAACTCGCACCTACTAAGTCCCAGCGGATTATATATGTTGATTTATTAAAGGCATATCTTTTATCTTTCAATAGAATAAACAAAACTCCAACTACCCTTACTCGTTATATGTTATATCTCTTGCATGAGTTCTTTAAGGTCACTCCACTTTCTATAGGTTTTCCTGCGTAGGATTTATTTTTCCTAAGCTAGTCCAATCATTCTTGGACCTCTGTTTCCTAAATAACCGAACTCCTCTGGGCCTAATCTTAAAAATTAGCCATATATACACGAATAAAGCCACTAATAAATCCAACTTTTAGCCTTTGACCTTTTTTTTTTTTTTTGGCCTTTTACATAAAAATTATTTGTACTTTCTTCGACTAAATCGGTGACCCCTTGAATTTGCTAACTAATTTATTAATAGAAGAATCACACTTCTAAATGATTTAACTGGACAAATTAATTTGTCAAAATTAATGTGACAATATTTAAATTTTAAAACCTTGTCAATTTTAAAATTCCAAAAATCAATGGTCTACCAACATGAATAACGATCTAGATAAAGGTTAAAAAAAAAAAAGCTTAATATTTTTCATTTTCCAGTATTATCACTACTGAGCCAAATGAATTAGGAAGCTCTCTTTGCCTTTCAAGACTTCTTAGGTACTACTACAAGTGAAAAAAGGGCTATGAAAAAATATATAATTTGAGAAGTCTTACAGTATAAATGTAGCCAATGAACCCACAGAAGAGCTGCACTATATAAACCTACGTATTAACATCAAAACAAAGCATACATACAACCTTAAAGAACAACTTTATAGAATAGCATGAAACATCTTTACTTCGATAGAAGTGATCTATATACATGATTTGTATATGCAAGAATGAAGGGATAATTTCAGTTTAGGTCCCTGAAGTGTGTGTATTATGTATTCATTTTGCATCCCTCTGTATAAGCCTCATCACATTGCGTCCCTAAACTTCCTGATTCTATGTTCAATATCATTTTTCCGTCAATACTTCCGTTTAGTTTCCAATGAAAATCATTTTTGGAAGGAGATTAAGTGTAGCTAAACACATATTAGTTCTTTCCTATTAAGAACTAACGGGAAAAGTTGACAAAAGGCAATCTTCGATGAGATTTGAAAACGTTAGGTTGTACACTGGGATGCAAATTGAATTAGTAACATACCTCAAGGAACAAAATTGAAATTATCTCTAAGAATTGACAAAGTGTACTAAAAAAACTCAAATAAGCTGCTTGAAATGAAAAAGATATAGAAATTGTTAGTACACTAAGAAAACTTGCTAGATTAATTAACTTGTGCAAAAAAGAAGCAAAAAATGAGAAATGAGCAAAGATGAATAATTATCTAAATATAGAACTTCCAAAAGGAGTGGAAATTAATGAAATAGAAAGTGATATTGGCGCGGCTCAATCTGAGATCGAACTTTACAAGCCGCATGTGTAAATTCGTCTTCGGATTGAACCTCACCAATATCGCTCTCTTAATTTACCTCCCAAAAGCATGTGCAAGTTTTTGCTTCCAATATTGTGATGTTGATCAAATAGTTGAATTAGTATATGTAAATCAAAATAAAACCAAAATGGCAAGTTTTACATAAATCAAAATAATGAAAGGATGCATGGAAATGGTCCAATATTACTTGTTGAATGAAGAAAGACAGCACAATCACAACGTAGTCTTGGTTGAGGAAGTGGTGTTGGTGGTTGAGGGTGGCAATGTACAAGTGGGATATTCACCAAATTATCAACAACTTTAATTTGGTGAGGCTTTATGTTTTATCAGGCGAGAAAAAGTGCATTTCTCCTTAAAAAGAGATGGAAACAATTAAAAACATTGCCATTATATAATGTTTGAATTAACTTTTTCATACCCATAAAACATCAATATAATAAAAGTAGATTTGAAAAATTAGAATGTGAAATTTTGTATCAATTAGGGATTTTTAAAGAACGAATTGACAAAAAGAGAGTAAAAAACTAAGGAGAAGAAAAACACTATACAAAAATAACGGAACTTTTTCATTGATAAAGTTTTGCTGAAAATACAATGTTTTCTAATGTCTTACTTGCCAGTATGCTAAAATATGCACTTGCAAAAGCTAAGACACGAGGAAAAAAACCATTAGGTTATCCCAAAATCACAAAGACTAGCTAGGTATATATAATCTAGAGAGAGGGAAAAGAGAGGGTTAATTGTGAGAATGGAGGAAATGGGAATTAAAAGGAATGTATATAAGGCAATTGGGGTGGGGTTTTGCCTCGGGATAAGAAGGAGAAGAAGGTGAGGAAAATGATATCAAAGGGGAGCTCAATTCTCACTTTTAGGGTTCTCATGCTTAGTTTGCACTCAAATGAGAATATCAAACACAACCTTTTTCTTCCTTGTATTGCGCATGCATCTGAAAATATTCTCCATCAAAACACAACCAACCCCCTTTTATTGTACCTTGTCTTCAATATTTTAATTCCATGCTCCCCTCAATCTCGTTAATCAAATTGAGTCAGAAAGAATGTAATTCTTGTCTTGGCTTATTTGAGTATATACTATATATATGCCTCTAATTTGTTTATTTTATTAGGGACTAAACAAAGTCTTTCCCACATACTAATTAATATATGCTTGACATGACCAAGGATGTGATATTTCATATATTTTCATGTACAATTTAGGGTCTAAGCAATTTCTCCTTGCCCTGTGTCACAAAATTATCATTGTTATCTCCCATCATTCAATGATAATGTATGTCATATCAGACTTTAGGGGTAAATTGTGAAATTCAACAACATTAAGCTCTTAATTATGAGGCACATGCTAATAAGATGGACCTTATATAAAATATAAAAATCCCTTGCTCCTGATCTTATAAGCATCATGGTATGCACACTTTGCATGTATTTGATTTCTAATCTTCTTTTTTTAATTCCAATTATTAGTTATTGCGTCGTTTTCTCTCTCTGGTACTCTTGGTTGATTTGACTATTAAAGAATTTTTACTGAAAACATACCGATGCCCTTAACAAATTGTTCATATTTTCAAGTCCAGAACTCCTTACTAGAATTCATTCCACCACAATCATGAAAAGAGCTTTTCAATTCAATTCCTTTTACTTGAGTTTGACCCATAAATGAGACATGTATACAATTCCTTTTCGTACATAATGAGATGTGCAAATAACTATTGTTGCTTTTTTCAAAAGGAAAAACTTAGATATGTAACCTTAGGAAAAGAAATAAAAGAAAATGTATGGGAAACAGGAGTGCAGAATGTCAGCAAAGGGTTGTCCATAAAGAAGTTTCCAAAGCTAAACATTGCAAAGTTGCACATCACATACTCTCTACACATTTCACACACACATGACACATAAAAAGGTAGTGAAAATGCGTGTTTGTGTGTTTGTGGAACTATGAAAGGGCAAAGCGGAGACACCGGCGCCAAAGGAGGGGTTGCTCTGGGCATGCATCAGGATTAGGGGGACAATCATCTTGGGTTGCTACCCCTTTCTACGTTTAACTCTCTCCTCTTTTCTATTTAATAATTTTAATTTTTTTTTTTTATAATTCTTTTCTCACACAACTTTTTCTCTTTTTTATTGATATTTGCATATTAAATGGAGAACCACTTGTTTAAAATGTGTAGCCTTAGATACGAATTGACTAGAGCTGAATTCAAATATTGTTGTGGATTGATAATTAATAATTTTATTATTTTCAAAAAATTTGTTACGGATAATTTGTTTCTTAATTTGTAGTCTTAGTTATGAAATCAGGTTTAGAGCAATTTTTCCATAATGAATGCTTAGTCGTTTTGTAGTGGTGGATCATAAACAACATATGCAATCGATTCATGGTAGAATGCTAACGTGTTTAAAGAAATGAGTAGAATATATATTAATTAATGATGGTATGTGAGAATCTACGATGATCCTTTACTTGATAAGTAACAGAAAATTCATAACAAAAAGTTAATTTTATAACAAAAATTAAGTCTGTTGTCGAACAAGTTACTGACACGGCTTATATGTACTAACTGATTTGTGACAAGAAATTCATTTAATTTATGATATACTTATCCATTATCAAAGAGGTGTTTTCCTGTAATGTTATAATTTCATTGCTGAATATAAAAAATACTTGTATAAAACTAAAAGAAACAGACAATTTAGTTAAATATCTTCCCCACTTAGATTTATTATTATTATTATTTGGAAAAGTGAGAGTCATGTTTGTCCATAAAAAATGTGCCAGTACTCATAATTTGGGGAGACCAGTTCGCGTGATCAGATTCTCACACGCCTTAATTAGTAAACCATCTCATTTCTTTTTCTTTTTCTTTTTCTTTTTCCTTTTTAATTATTATAATAATCACCAGATCCTAAGACTCTCTTTCTCGTCATTACTTTATTTCTTCGTAAAAGGGGTCAGTCAAAATGTAACTAATTATAAATTTTGCACTCTCTTCATCGTACTTATAAAAAAAATATAAATAAATTAAATTTTAGGCAAAGGAAAAAAAACAAAAAAAAAGAATATATTCAATGTGTCCTCGCATGCAGGCTTTGTTCTTTTTGAGAGGCCATGCATGTCTATTTTATTTTTTCCTTTTTTTCTTTTAACAAATGATTGCAATAAAAGTGGGATTAATTTAGGACCATAATCTCAGGCTATAACACCGTGCTGAATATTATTTTTTATATAAATACACCCCCTGAGATTTGACTAATTACTATTACACCCCTTACTGTACAGTGTAGCTAATGCATAGTTACAATTACACCCCCTGAACGTATGTGTATATTACAACTACACCCCCTTAACTTATGTATATATTACAATTACACCCTCTTATCTAGGGGGTCTACTTGTAATGTTTAAGATTTTCAGGAGTGTAATGACAACTATCCAAACCTCAGGGGGTGTAATGGTAATTATACGAAACCTCAAGGGGTGTAGAGGTAATTATCCCAAAAATTAATGAAATATTGTACCGAACATTAATGTATTTGAGTTGAAAATTGATGATTGCCGGAATAAAAAGAAAAGTGATTGATATATGTTTCTTAAAAATTGATAAAACAAATATATTTTGATACTTAAATAACTCTTTATTTGAACAAAAGTTATAATAAATATTTATTCTAATACCAACTATTTCGTACTGAGAAAAAAGGAATAACTTTTAAAGACCTAGTCGAAACTAATAATTTTGTTAAAATAAATAAGAAATCAGAATTAAAGTTTAAGCTGTAGTAGTAAAAGATCGAAATATAATTTAACAACATTTTCATGTTTATATTATTTAATAATATAAATATATATATTCAAATATTATATGAGAAACATGTTTTTAAATGAACAATTTTTCTCTCTCTCTTTTTTTTTTTTTTGCCCCCCCCTAAAGGATCCAAGTCCAACCTAATTTGTTGGCCTTGTGGACTATAAGCCCAACCTTATTGGACTCATCTTGAGGAATCAACTCGGCTAAGTGATTACGCCTAAAGTTATTCCTAATTACTTTCCGTGCCGTGCTCCATTTCTAATCAATGTGTTGGCTTGGCTAGAGTGGCCGGCACCTCCACCAATGAGACAAGTTCTACTACTATCAATAAAAATCAAAATTATTTTATTATTATTTTTATTATATAATTAAGTTATCATCTGCAAATACATTTAAATTTTAAGGTGGAAGCACCATAACTGAGATAGAATGAGATTTTTTTTTTTGATGAATTGAGATAGAATGAGTTTGCACCCCTTAATATGCATGGAATTTTTTTTTTCTACTGCATGATAGTTTTAAACATTTTCCTGTTGTATAATGTTTGTTGAGAGTTTTTCTTGTATTAGTTATTGTGTCTAATTTTTGTATGTAATGCATTATCCAAACGTATTAATCGTTTCTTTAAAAAGAAAATTTTTTAAATAGTAGTTATTGAAATATTTGTTTTGATGACGTTATTATTAACCTAGTACTTGACAGAATTTAATTTAGATAACTCTATTTTCAATAT
Source organism: Handroanthus guayacan (assembly GCA_014898755.1). Lineage (NCBI taxonomy): Eukaryota > Viridiplantae > Streptophyta > Magnoliopsida > Lamiales > Bignoniaceae > Handroanthus > Handroanthus guayacan. Next base: position 1,746,780 of record JACFYI010001012.1, read on the forward strand.
TGATAATTGATATACATGTGCCAATAATAGTCGTTGACAGTATAATAAAGGATATAATAATAAACTTAATTAAATATGACATAAAATAATGAGCTGAATCCTAACACACCATAATGTAATGCATGGATTGTATAGGCCACAAAATGAACTGAGTCTACGAGCCTTCTATAATTATTCCAATTGATTACGATTTAAGAAGGAATCACTTCTTCATGGAAGATAATATTAATTGCGGATTATGAAGAACAAAGACTCTCAATGGACTATTCGCATTTTCGAATCTAAGTAGTAGAAATGCTAAAGAATTCTCCAGAAAAAAATAGAAATGTCTCCTATGTAACACACAATATATGGAAGCTGCCAAGTTAGAGACCTATAAATCAACATTTTTCGAGTGAATCCTCATATTGAACTTCGGAAAACATCCTTAACTCTCCTGTCAAACAAATGAAAATGGAATAATTATCTAATGTATTCTAGTATTATTTCCTGTACTATTAATTGTAAAATAAAAAACAGTCTTTTATTGAAATTTGATATTGGGCTCAACGACCTAATTTTTAGAATTAGAAAGCAACCAACTATATCTCATTGGATACTGTCTAGACTCAGACATATTGAAAAGAATAGTCAGACTAACTCCAACTAATTGATATAATATATGATAAAAATAAATATTTATTTGTAAAATCATTATCTACTGAGATTAGCAGAATACATATTTAAAATGGCTTAGCATGCTATTTAATAATGGGAATATTCAAATAATTAACTAATTAGTGCAATGATGTAGTTTTGGG
>JACFYI010001012.1:1747614-1759490 GCA_014898755.1 Handroanthus guayacan
AGTTATTGTATTCAAGGTTACGTTACTTTGATGATGATATATTTTTCTTGTTGCGTAATCACATACATTATCTTCTGATTATTTTGTTAATACAATAACATAAAATACTTATAATGTAATATCCTAATCAAATAAACCAACAGAAAACTCTTCCCAAGAGAAACATTTATTAAAAAAAAAAAAGAAAATTCAATTATATTTTGTCTAAAAATACTTTATAGTGATAGTTGTTATGAACGAGTATTTATTTATTTATTTATTATTATTATTTTTGGATAAGTATTAAGAACGCTACGTTCGCTTTGCTCATTTTTAATCTCCACGAAGCCACCTCTCTCGGTAACGTCGAGATCCCAAATTTCCACGTGGCATACTCTCACATGACCTTCATCTTCAGAGTTCACAGCCTTTCGTTGCATCACACAACGACGCCATTATCAAATTCTTAACAGCTACTAAAATAGATAATCAGACACAACCTTTGCAAGAAATTATGATAATCAATTACTTAATTGCAAAAAATTGATTAACTAGGGTGAGAATGTGAGCCTGGATTCGTAAACTTCTTTATTCGCTATTGTACATATCAAACATTTTCAAGAAACGGGGTCCCCTTTCTTGCTACTTTTTAGTTTTGGGGTTGGATGTGAAATCGGATCAACACTATTGGTTGATTCGGGTTTTTGCAGAGGTAATTTTATTTCCTTTTTGGTTGGGTTAGAAATAATTGGTTGATCTGCATGAGAAAAGTGGTGGTGGAGGAGGAATCGGAGACAGAGTAGAGAGAAGGAAAATTTCTTTGTTGTGAGCGAAACATGTCTGCCGTAGTGTGCGGAAAGAGATCGAACATCTTCGAGGAATCCCCGTCGTCGCCGCCGCTCTCCAAGAGAATCCGTTGTTCTTCATCTTCTCCTGGCCGAACTTTTTCACCGCCGGGGGTTGCCGCGGTTTCCAGTTACTGGTTTTCCAACTCGTCTTCGCCGCTTGATCATCTTATCGCTCTCTTTCCTGATATGGACAAGCAGGTTTATTTTTTTATTGTTTTTTTCTTTTTCATTTTTCTTGAAATTTCAGAACCAAGATATTTGTTGCGGCGTTGGGTTGGGGAATTTGGATGCCATGGTCATGCGTTCTGGGTGTCGATTTGATTGTGTATTTGCATTTATTTGTTTACATATATCCAACTTTGTGTTTTAGTAGTTAAATTTGTAGCTTGCTATGATGTCTGTATCGCATGCCTGTTGATCATTATTAGATGCTAAGAATTAGAAAGGAACACATGATGCATGCCGATTAATTGGTTAAGGGACTGAATTAACTTCAAGCTGCCGAGGTCTACATCCTCTTTACTGAAAGATTCTTGATCTTTAGCTAATCCTGTTTGCATATTTGTTGGGGCTATAATTGCATGTGCTCTTAATGGAGGGAAACCAAAAGCATGTAAACACAAGGCCTTTCTTGGCACCTTTACTACTGGCCACAATTTGTTGTAATGATTTTTCTTTTCTTCTATCACTTTTTGAGTTAATTTACCGAGAGTTTTGTTGGAGAAGACCGATAATTTATCATACATCAGCTGGAGAAATTGGATTTTTTGTCTTATAGGTAACCATGAAATAGATCTGCAATGGTGTGTAGATGGCCAACAATGATGAAGAGAGAAAAACGAGAAAATTGTAGGGATGATTGAAGAACTAGAGAATTGTAGAGATGATTGAAGGAAAACAGTTGTGCTTTCCATCTAAATTTGATTTTGAAAAGGAATTGACACTGGATAAAAGAGAGAATCAGTCCTAATCCAATCTGGGTTTGGGCTCAACAAGTATAGTAGCTAATTAAAAGTGTCATTAGGGTCTAGAAACCTTTTATTAATATTATTTATGTATAACATTAAATATATTTAATTAAAAAAAGTAAAATGTGGATATTAGGTACGGATGTTGCTGATACGGATATAGAAACAAAAAAAATATCCTTATCCACATTCGTTTGCTTTCGTTTTCGGTTTGCTTTTTTCGGATATGGAAGCGGACGGATAACTGGATACCCAGATATTCTTTACAAGTCTATTTTTGGTTATAGAGGGAGAGCAAAAATGTGTTTTGAGGACTTTGAGGCACGGCTTAACTTTTAAGAGTACGTGTGTATGGTGGTACAATGCATATTTATTTAGTATCTTGCAGTGTGCACCATTGTTCCCGGAAAAAGAGGAAGAAGAAAAGAAATTACTTCCTCTATACCAAAGAGAATGTTTTTTATTTTCTATATGTAGCTTTTTCACCCTATTCTTTGCAATGGCATGTTACTAATCATACTTCTGTTAAGACATGACACGATTGAGGGAATACAAGGACATTTGAGGAAGAAGTTTGTAATTAGTAATGACATATATATTAACACAAATGTCTTTGGAATTATTGAAAATGTGGAATGAATTAGGAAACAATGTTAGATTTACGCAAAAAATGTTCTCTTAATAAAAAATCTGCGGATATTAATTTTAATGTTTTCTTGGGAAGTCTTATAACTAACTTAATTTTGGTTGCTACTTTTCACAAGAAGGACCATCTGCTTGTAATAATCGTGCACTTATTTTCATTAGAAGGGGCAGCTATTAATATTGAAAGGCACATCCCAGGGGCAATACAGGAAAGCATGGGCACGGAGCTTTTTTCCTTTCTTTCTTTCCTTTTTCTTTTTTTTTTTAAATGTTTTTACAGTTGATGCGCCAGCTTGAGTGAGACATGCATTTTTCTTTAGATTTTTGTGCCTTGCACGTTCTATAATTGTGGACTTTGAAATTGCATGCCACACTCTTTTTTTTTTTTTTTTTTTTCAAAAAAAAAAATGTCATTGATTTGCTTCAGCCATCTCAAAATCCTGAACATGTGACAATGAAGTATGTGTTACTATGATCTACTTTGTTACTTGTTCTTGGTGACATAAAACTAAATTATTGTGTTTATTTTGAAATTTGTTCGTATCTTTTCTTATTGCTAATTTATTGTCTCAAACTTAAGACCCCAAACCCCACCCCCCACCAAAAAAAAACCCAAAAAAATAAATTAAAAAAAAAAAGATGCACCACTGCAGTAGTTAGTCTCTTATAGCAAAGGGGCATCTCTTGGATTGCCAATTTGCCATGTATAAGGACAAAGGCATGCAGGTGGATGGGGTTTAATTGGTTTCGATGTACCTTCAACTCCATTGATAAACTCACAAGAGGAACATGAGACTAAGGACACTTCAGTTTGAGAAGGTCATGCTTTATTAATAGCAATCATGGCATAAGTTAGAAGCAAACTTTGTCATGAGTTTTAGTAATTTTACTGCATGGACAATTAAATCTTTCAATTGACGATCAATTATTCACATTGGTGATCAGTTATTCATGATGCTGGAATCTGAATTTGATCCCCTCATATCATTTCATTTGTTATTGTTTTGGTTATTTTGACCTCATTGCGAACAATTCTTAATTTACTTTTGATTTGAGAAATGATGCATGAATCATGCAACAAGCTTGCTAAGATTTTTGGTTTGTAGTTTGCTGAGAATAGGTATATGTCCTAGTAACAAAACATTATAAGACGGTTGAATGACCAAAAGAGTTTATCCATCGCAAATTGAAAAGGTGAGTGCTAACATATAACAAAAAGAATATCTGTTTACAAATGTGAGATGATCAAATTTCTCTTGGTATTTGATGGTATACATAATATTTAGGTGTCAATAAGTTAATCACTTTGTTAATTTGAATGACTAATGTACTTGCATTTACTGATCTAGCTACTTAATTTATCTTGTTCAGGGGATGCAGAATTTCTTAGTATTGGAACAAAAAATGACGCATTATAATGCCTACTCTATTAGCTAAAAGGAAAAATGGATTGCATGATGTGAACCTGCATGCTTCACATCATGTTATGATATTACCGAAGCTCCAGTTTTGGGCTACATGTTATTAATTATTTCCTCTGACCTAGAATGGAGGGGGTTCTCGGGGATTTCAATGCCATTTTAGGCACCTTATACGGTAATAATTTAATTTGTCATTGTCCGCTGGATCGGCATGAAATCTTAAAGGATCATTATAGCACCTACCTTATTTAATGGACTATAATCCTTTCTTCAAATGATGACCTCTCATTACCAAGATTTTCGTAATTGTCATTTATAACGTATTAATCTTGTATTTGCCATCAATTATACTTTTAGGGCTTCGACGCATACTCAGATGTTTTTGGGTACATATCGCAGAATGGTATTGAAATTTTTCTATTCTGAATCTCTGTGAATGAATGTATTGTCATCAGTTTTCTGTGTTTGCTGTTATCATGTTCTTGATTGGAAGCTTCTTTGCACATAAACTGAATATACATCTTTTTATCTAATTTCCAGGGTGTCAAACTAATTAATTGTTTTGAAATGTTTTTGCTTTGCAGTTTCTGGAGAAAGCCCTTGAAAAATCTGGTGACGATCTGGATACTGCAATCAAAAGATTAAATGAACTTAGGTTGAGTGCTGCAGGAAGTACATCTGAGGTTGCCCAGGAAATTGGGACGCAATTTTCTGCTCAAGGTGCTTTTTTCTTTGGCTTTGTTATTTGGGGCCACTGTTTTAGTAATTTGTTTAATGATATATGTTTCAGATGCTTTCTTATGTTTGTCCGCTAGGTCCAAAGTAGTATTTCAGGAATGTTCCCAAATCCATGATATATCTCACTGGGAAAATCTGAAATTACGTGAAGATGTTTACATGCTAGGTGTCCCGTCCAAAGCATAGAATATGCTGTCTTTTTTTATGGACATTCCTATTACGAACAATATCCAAATCTAGAACTGTGGTTGTCTTGTTGTTCATTAATTTCTGCTGCCATTATGGATTTGTCTTTAGCATGTTGTCAGCCTTAATATTCTTTTTCCACTCTTGACACAGCCCATCTGATTTTAATTCATCCTGTGGTAGGCATATCTCATACTTATTCTACTAGAATCTCTTTTGGGATAATCACTTCACATGGAGTTCTCTACGCCCAGGCCTGGGCAGTGCTGACATAGGGGACGTATTTTGAAGGTCTATGACTTATTATATTTTCCTGTTTCATCTTGTTCCTTTCTCCTTCAGTTTAACGGACTATATTTGCATTTAGTCACTTGGAATATTTTGGTCCGATACAGAAATGAGGAACGGAAAGGCTGAGGAGGTTGGGAAGAACATAGGATTAAGTAGAATTGTTATTTTACTGTCATTTACTGCTAGTCAGTTTTAGGTGATTTATATCAAATAATGTTATTTGAGCCCATATGGTGCTCTATTTACTCATTTCCACCCCATTTGATGATTGGGAGAACAAAATTGGGTGCTGATGGATAGTGTATGCTTGTATGTGATGTCAGGAGCCTGTCTTTAATCTCATCCAAAAAATCCAGGGAAGTGTAACATTCCCCCTCACACTTTATTAAGAGAAGGGGAAAGGAGGAAGGAATCATAGCAAAAGAAAAAATTATTTGCTAAACTTATATTTTAAAAATTGACTACTAGTTGTAAAACTGCTTCTATAATGTATTTCTGAGTGTATAAATCAATAAATGTGAAAATCTTTCTCTAAGGTAACAATATTTCTGCTCTGGTTTCAAGATTCTGTGGATGATGTCAAATGACATTGGCGTTGATGCTTCTGACAGGGGTTTTTGAACTGGATCTCTCTGGCATAACTTCTCAGGCTTTTTATAGCGTACATAAATAGTGTTCCACATAAGATTTCAATTTTTTGATGCTTTTTTACTAATATATCATTCTGTTTGAGTTGTTACCATCCTAAAATGTTAAACTCTTCCTGAGAAATATGGTTACTATTTATAGTGAAGTTTTAGATGAGAATTGAAAGCTCTAGGATGTGATAAGTACGACCTGGGGGAAAAGTGAAAGTTCTGTATATCTATATATATTATTGATCTAAGTTCGGTAGCAGTGGGTCACATCATTACTTCAAGGATAGTGTTTGGCGTAATATAATTCCATTTTCGGAATTGGGTTCTTATTTTCGGATATCCCAGAAAAGGAAAATAGGAGTCACGAATATGGGGCAGAAGGAATATATCTTGGTAGAGGGAATGCAGTTGAGGAGTTGTGCTTCCTCATAGTCAAAGCTTGTAGTTATAATCTTATTTAGAATATTAAATGTATTGCCAACATTTTTCTCTATTTGGAAAACTCAACCAGTTTTCTGCGAATTGTTTGGTTGTTCAAGTCCTTCACCCTGGTGAAGGATGCACCAGACCCTGCCAGTGGTATGGTATTATGGAGGGAACCAAATTGAGACCTGTTCTACTAATTAAGGATGAAGGTGCACTTGCCTCTCTCTAATTTTGCCACAGTTGTAGCAATTAAATTTGTATGTGTGTGTGTGTGTAGAAGAGAATGACTAACACCTTCTTTCCCTTCTCGTACTCCTTACTTCCTACTAAACAGAGGAAGGGCCTCAATACTCCCCTTTATCCTGAATCCCTCAATCCTCCCCTCAATCCTCTGTAGTAAACACTCTCTTAGTTATGGGATGCTGATTCTACATATTGCATCAAGGATACCAGCTTTTTGTGCAAATAGATAGGTCGTCACATTCATATGTTGCATTCAGGGCACTTTTTAGAGAATTTGGTAGTGATCATCTCGATTTTACTCTTTCTCAAATCCTCTCATTTGATGAATGGTGTGTGGTTAATGTTATTTACTTTTATAGACTCTCAGAGGATTCTTTACAGCTCTCAGCTCAATTACTCTGTAAAGTGCACACAGAAACAACTGTGTTAACTATGGCAGCTTGCAAACTACAATGCTATAGTGTCCTAAATCTGTTCACTTCACTTTCTACATCTCCGTACTATAATATGTATTTTGAGTTAGTGCCAAAGAGTTCAACGTAGCCATAAAATTGATGAACTTAGAAATATACAATTTATTGTGAAGCTTGCCAGAGTGACTTCCATTTAAATTGTAATTTTTCATGGCAAAGATCATTTTAACAATTATTATGACTGCAGAAGGCTAGGGTGAGCAGCAAAATCCAGATTCATGGATGCATAAGCAATTTTAAGTTCTACTCCATTCTCAAACCTATATTGTCATTCATCACAAAAATACTTTGAGTTTCAGATCCATATTTGACTACTAGAACTGGTTCTTATATTGAATCCGCATTTGGTTCTCTCAGATGAGATAATCTTAGGGCCGCTAATAACAGTTGAAGCCATGGAACAACTATAGTTGCTAATTGACTCTGTGGATTTTAACTCAGAAGTCAGAACCTCCTAAGCAGTCATGTTTGCTATTGTCTTATGTTTTCATGGTGGGCTTTGAAGTCCTGTTATTTCTTCACTGATGTCATGATGGTTATTGATGCATGGATATGGTTTATCCGGAAACTGCCCTTCAACCTTCTTAAATCTCAACTCTATACGGATGGTTACGGACTGATGTTTTTATTCTAATTATTTTGCGCAATAATGAATACGAGTGTTCTTGCATATTGTTTGTTTGTTTTTTATTTTTTTTTACTTTTTATCTTTTTCTGGTGTTCTTGCTTATAGTTGACATGGTTATTCTTGATTTTGATATGCAGGTAGCCTGGCAAATAATGAGAGCTCTGTTCCAATAGAGGAACTGCCTGCAGGCAGCAGCATCCCTGCTGACGGTGCAGAGTGGGTGGAGCTCTTGGTTAGTGAAGTGTTAAATGCATCAGATGTAGAGGATGCTAAGGCACGTGTTTCACGGGCACTTGAGGTATTGGAGAAGTCCATTGTGAATGCAACTGCAGAGGCTGCTCAGAACTTTCAGAAGGTGTGTTCTTTTATGTTAATACCCGCTAATCTTGTGTATAGAACCTCCAATTTTATATGTAGTTCAGGTTAGGATCCTTATTTTGGTATTTCCTTCTCCCTTATTTTATTTTTGCAGATGATTTACATAGTACGATCTGAAAACTAATAATGTTGTTGCTGCATGTTTTATAAAATTCACACGTATCATTCCTTGTAGGAGAACATTATGCTAAAGCAACAACTAGAAGCGCTTATACAAGAAAACACTATTCTGAAGCGAGCAGTTTCTGTTCAACATGAGCGACAGAAGGAGTTTGAGGAAAAGGGCCAGGAGTTGCATCAGCTGAAACAGCTAGTATCTCAGTACCAGGAGCAGCTGAGAACTCTTGAGGTCAGATTCACATGCTACACACCAACTTACGAAGGTTGTATGTTTTATTTGATTAGACTTTGAAGTTATGTTGGGTCCATCTGGTTTTAACCAGAAGCATACAAGTGAACTGAAGAAAACCATACAGCACCTAGATGTTGTAGAGAAGGAGAGATGCCAGCATCTATTTAAGTAAACCGAAGTTTAAACGCATCAACTAATGTCCTTTTTTTTTCCCCCTCTTTTTTTTTTTTTTAATCTTCATCATCTTTCCATATTTAGCCTGTAGTTTTCTACCTAATTCCACCGAGCTTGCATTGAAATTTTTGTTGGATTATAGTGACCTCCGGACTCTATACATGGGCGACTACCCTCGGGGAGGTGCACGGGTAGAGGCAATGGTGGGAAACATGAATAGCATTGCCAAGTTAATTTCCCAAACCCATGTTTCGTATAACTTATCTCCAGAATCATTCATTCCTTTGGTGATCCCTATTCCTATGTTATGAGCTTCCAAATCCACTCTCTTCGGATTTAACAATACTTGGAAGTATCAAAATATGCCCTGAAAACTCGATACACATACCAAATGGAAAAGTTCCCACTGCTTGTTAATAAAGATAAAACTAATACTAAAGTTATTCCATGAAATGTTGAGCATAAGCTCATGCTTTAGCTCACTACTTGAAATCCAAAACTGCTGAAATTCAATTTTTGGAAACTTTGGGACAAGCTTTCTTTACATATCGGAGGTTGAGCATTTCTTTGTTAATAGTCATTACTACTACTTGCTAAGCAACTAATATATTTTGAGAAAAGGAAGTTATAATAGAAAAGGTAGTTATAATACAAAGCACATGGATCAAATTATCTCTGCACCTTGCATTTTCCTATTGTACTTCAGTTCTACGAATGATATAATTATTTTGTTTTAATCAGGTTAACAACTATGCCCTTGCGATGCACCTCAAGCAGGCCCAGCAAAGCAACTCAATCTCCGGACGTTTTCACCCTGATGTGTTTTAGTTAATAACCTCTGCAAGTGTTTTGTAGCTGGTGTCCACAGGGTGACCTAGCCAGCATACTACAGTCACATAAGTAACTACATAATTTTAATAAAGACTCCTGGCTTTAGTTGGAATGACCAACTGGGGCCGAGTCGTGCTGTGTGTATCTTTCTTTTTATTTGGCTACCTTTGGGTCCGCTGTGTCGTGCTTTGTTACTTGGTATGAGCAGGTTGTCCCTTGCCCTGTTGTGCTCTTTAACCAAGCAAATGATAGGAGCATATGCTTAACACTTTTTTTAGCTTCGATATTTGATGTTTAGATATGAATCGAGAATTGCTTGTTAAACTGGTTATATGGATATTACTATGGTTGTGTAGAAACTGTACAGAGAATGGGGTAGTTTAGCATGGAGTTCATTCAAAGGTCAGTACATAGTGATGTGGATTAAATGCAAGGATAGCCCAACAACACTCTAATTTTAGGGTCGTGCTGACTTGCTTCACTCTCATTCTTATGATCTTGACCTCCTTTAGTGACGCTGCTTCTTGTCTCTTGCATGTAGTTTTTCTTCGAGCTTTGGCCTCTATAGTCGAGAGGTAACATAACTATGTTGATGGGTTTGACGCTAATTTCATATTTATTTCTATAAAATAATGTGAGAAGGCGTCAACACTGTCATCACCTCTCTTGTATTGAATATCTTTTCATTCCTTTTTTTAAATGTTAAAAAATATGAAGTGCTTTAGGATGTTTATTTTTTCCATGCTTTAGGGAGTTATAAATTTACTTACTTTTGAGAAGGCGTTAGTCATTTTAATGCTGTTCCTCATGAACGCAAGTTTTTAGAGAATTTTTGAATGAAATCGAGGCAAATAGACCTTCTTTGGGAAACATCCTATAAATATATTTTTCTGGAAATAGAAAGCATCCAATCGATCAGAAACGTCAAATATGTCAAAATTGTTTCTTGTAGATGTGACATAGTTCATTCATCACCTACAGTTAAGTGGGACAGGTTTTCTTTGGCTTGGAGAAGAGTGCAGAATGGATAGGATTTTTTTATTTCGAGCGGATTTTATCTTCTATTTCATGTGATAAATATATATTAAGCATATAATTTTTTTAATTTATTTTTAAGGGTAAGTGTAAGTTATCGAAGTATAAGATTGTAGATGTAACATGCTTAGCATGCATCTATAAATGGGAGTGCCAGAACCACATGTTTTGAGGGGCAGGATTGTAATCTCGACCAAAATCCTAGGGGCTTAGAAGACACTTTCGGGGCTGTTGCAGCCTGGCTAGCATTGTGGATTACAACATGAGGCCTTAAATATGGCACGGGTCATTACCAACGAACAATGATTTCTGTCACCTGTCATCGTGTCGGATGTGGATCAAATTAGAACAATTCATATTCAGAATCAATCACTGACTTTCATAATTGACTCAAATTCGACATCCTTCAATTTGATCTTATTATTAATACACCAAATCCGAGTCCAGTGCAGTTCCTATATCTAATAAAAAGCACGACTTGAAACAGTAAATGATAAACATATATTATTTTAATAAATAAAATACCTCAATAAAATATAAAATTAATGAAAAATTGCTTAATTTTATATCCGATTCACCTATTTTCAATCAAAAATATTTATAATAGGATCTAATTCATCAAATATTTTAATCAATTAAATATCATAAATTGCGTTCGAATTAAAAACCACATCATTGACAGTCTAGTGATAGCTGCTATTCTATTTAGTAGGTAATTAAACTGAAAAGTAATATGTTATATGCATATTGAGGCAAAACTAATTGGTTCGATAATGGCTGGGATATTGCGATTAACAAGCTCATCAAAGTCTTCCCATTTTGAGCAATTACTTATTAATACAAAAGGGTGGGCTCCAAATTGGTGCAAACGATGCGAGTCTCGCGAGCACTAGAGCTTAAAAGAGTTCGAATTCGAGTTGCACTAAATTGAGTTTGAACTTTATCTTGAGTTGCTTGTAACTAGTGAGCTTGCATTTTTTTAAATAATTTTTTATATATTACTTACAATAATATATGTGCATTATAATATGCTATAATAATACAAATAGGAGCTAAAAAAAAAAGAGGATCATCAGGCTCAAACTCGAGTTTAGTAGATATGCTTCAAACTCAAACCCAATATATATGTTCTGAGCTCGAGCAGGAAAATTTTTTTCAAGCTCGGCTTGGCTCTACTCCATTCTATCATGCCTACCTTTAAAGGAAACTATCAAACTATGCAAGAGATATTGGATGGATTCAAAGAAAAATTCGAATAAGAATCCCAATCAAACAAATATTGGAAAGCTAAAAGAATTCTAATATTCAAAAGAATCCTAATTAATATGACCATTGGAATAATCTCAATCAAAAAGCTAAAAGAACAATAGATGTGGGATGAAAATTAGTTGTTAATTTAATAGCAGATCTTGTACGTTCATTTGGTTACATGATGAACATACCAGACCATATGTAGGCAAGTATACATTAATTCTCCTTCCACCCTTTATAACAGAGAAAATTATTCCTCATAAAATCTTTGTGGAAAAAGAAAGTGCTTAAGGGCGAAATTTATTTATTATAAAATTATACACAGTGGATGATTGATACTGGACGAATCCCCCTGTTTTTTTTTTTTTTTT
>JACFYI010001012.1:1771516-1781878 GCA_014898755.1 Handroanthus guayacan
AGGCTGAGGAATGAGAAGAAGTTGCCTGGAATTGTGGATTACTTTGGATGGTGCACTTGGGATGCATTTTATCAGGAGGTGACTCAAGAGGGAGTCGAGGCTGGCCTAGAGAGTCTCAATGCTGGCGGGACTCCTCCAAAATTCGTCATCATAGATGATGGATGGCAGTCAGTTGCATCCGACGAACAACAACAACAACAGCGAAAACAACCAGAACAACAACAAGATCAGCTCGGTCAGCCACGGTTGCTTAGGCTTACCGGGATCAAAGAAAACGAAAAATTCCAAAAGGAGGACCCGTCGGTTGGGATAAAAAACATCGTGAACATCGCGAAAGAGAAATATGGGTTGAAATACGTGTATGTGTGGCATGCGATCACGGGGTATTGGGGTGGAGTTAGGCCAGGGGTGAGGGAGATGGAACATTACCAATCGGCTATGCAGTATCCGAAGCTGTGCAAGGGGGTGATGGAAAATGAGCCAGGGTGGACAACTGATGCAATTGCTCTGCAGGGTTTGGGCTTGGTGAATCCTAAGAGTGTTTACAAGTTTTACAATGAGTTGCATAGTTATTTGACTTCTGCCGGTATAGATGGTGTAAAAGTAGATGCTCAGTGTATATTGGAGACTCTTGGAGCTGGTCTTGGAGGCAGGGTTGAGTTGACAAAACAGTATCATCAGGCTCTTGATGCATCCGTTGCCAGGAATTTTCCTGATAATGGCTGTATTGCTTGCATGAGCCACAATCTTGAATCCCTTTACTGGTATTTTTCTTTTATTTCCTTCAAGCATTGATATTTGATGATTTTGAGGATTTTTGTGTAGTGAATGTGATATAATTTACGGACAACTTTTGTCTTAATGTAACAGCTCAAAACAAACTGCTATCGTGAGAGCATCTGATGATTTCTTCCCAAGGGATCCAGTGTCGCATACGATCCATATTGCTGCTGTTGCGTATAACAGTGTGTTCCTTGGAGAAATAATGTTGCCTGATTGGGACATGTTCCATTCTCTTCATCCGGCGGCCGAGTACCATGGTTCGGCAAGGGCTATAAGTGGTGGGGCTGTCTATGTTAGGTAAGTTACCCTTTTCATGATTACATTTGCCTTGTGGTTGATGTTTGATGTCTTGTACTATCTGGACTAGTTCAATATTACTAGTTGGATTGGTTTATTTGTTTGAAAGGAAATGAGCTAGGTTGTATGTCTAGGTTGTACCCAACGGGTATGTTAACGTTTTGATCTGAAACTAAAGAATAGGTACGATTAGGGTTGTTGTGTTTTATTTAGTGCAAAATCTTCCAATACTTAAGTCAATAAGAGTCACAAATACAGAGCACGCCATGCGATTCAAGGCTAAAGCTTATTTTATGCATATCTTTATTTTATTCTAGTTGTTGCTAGAACTCCTATTTCAAAATATGTCTCACCTTCCATTCCATTTAATAAACATGTGACAAGTGTACTAAATATTTCAAGATAAAAATACTTAGTTGTGTATGAAACATATTTGCATGTTCATGTGAAAAGGAATATGAGATGCAACACGATTTTACAAAATAGAAGATCAATGATTCTTTGGTTAGCAGTACTTATAGTATGAGACATACACAGTCTAATTGTGTCATGTCAAATTGGCATCATCCCTTCTATCCATTTGTATCATGTCTAATTTTGCATTTGTGTATGGGGGCAATTTGGTCCATTCAAATTTATTTATCACATATGTAGAACAAAATGCTAATAATTGAGTCCAATATGTAACAGTGATGCACCGGGGAACCACAATTTTGATCTATTGAAGAAGCTTGTTCTTCCGGATGGGACCATTCTCCGAGCCCGGTTGCCGGGTCGACCTACCAAGGATTGCCTATTTTCTGACCCTGCTCGTGATGGTGTTAGGTGGGCTTTTAAACTTTTTACTTTTAAATTACTCTTCCAATTCCAAATTGGTGTGCTCTTACATCATTACGTTGAATCTGAATTTTGACATTAAGGGCAACAACCACAGTCATTTCCGAAAGTGACATTCTGTAAAAAATTAATCATCTCATACCCACGTTAACCTCGTGCTAAGTTATTTGTTTCATTCTTGATCAGTTTTCTTATTCAATAAGGTGTTTGGTAGATTTCTGTAAAATAGACCAGATAAGTTTTCAAAATAAGATATTAAGATATAGCATACTTTAAGAACTCTTTGGAAAAAAGGTAAAGAGTTCTAGTCTTTCTTATTTTTAAGATTTTAACATTCTCCTTGAATTTATCAATATTAATTACCAAATTGCATCTACCACCACCTGATCTATGTAGTTCAATAATTTGTTTTCGAAATAAGTTCCAATCATCCAACATGTTATAACATGTTTTACATTCAACCAAAAGAGAGTATCTGGTTGAGCTTATAAGTTTTTCAAAACATCTTATTATATATTTGATATCTTATAAGATATTATAAAGTATTTAATAATTTTTCTGAGAAAATAGCTCGTAAGCTCTTAAAATAAGATGTTTAGGATCTTATAACCTTTTTCAAAATTTAAATAAAAAAGTAAGGATTTACTAACTTTTTTGTAAGATTTTAGTATGCTCCTTGAATTTTTACTGCATTACATAAAATTTCCGCTGCCTCAAACAGACTCCTTGAACTTTTAATAACTTATTTTCAAAATAAGATTTAACATCTTATAACAACTGGGATTTTATAAGATCCTTCAAGTAATCTTAGCAAAACACCATCTAAACATGCAACTAAAATACAATTTCAGTTGAGAAATATTTCTTAGTCGTTCTTGTTCTATTCAGCCTGTTGAAGATATGGAACATGAACAAGTACACTGGAGTGCTCGGAGTATACAACTGTCAAGGTGCAGCGTGGAACAGCGTCGAAAGGAAGAACACATTCCACCAAACCAAAACCGAAGCACTAACAGGCTACATCAGGGGCCGTGACGTCCATCTCATTTCAGATGTTGCCCTCGACTCAAACTGGGACGGGAACGTTGCTCTCTACTCCCACAGAAGCGGTGTCCTAACCACCCTACCATACAATGTTGCCTTGCCTGTCTCCCTCAAGGTCCTGGAGCATGAAATCTTCACAATCACACCAGTCAAGATATTGGCCTCCGGAATCAGCTTTGCCCCAATAGGCCTCATCGACATGTTCAATGCTGGTGGAGCAATAGAAGGGCTCAAATATGACTTCAAAGAATCTGAAGTTGTGGCTGTCGTTTCAATGGAGGTAAAGGGCTGTGGGCGATTTGGGGCTTATTCGTCGACTAAGCCAAGAAAGTGTACAGTGGGATCATCAGTGGTCGAGTTTGAGTATGATTCAGCTTCTGGCTTGGTGACCTTGAACTTGGAGGAGATGCCTAAGGAGGATCAGAGAGTTCATAAGCTTGAGATTGAATTATGAACTTATTTCACAGGTAGATTATGAGCATGATGATGACTTTTCATCACCTGTCTACTAAGAACCTCCAAGGTTGCTGGGACCCTCAATTCATATTCCTGTTAGGAAGAAGCTCATGCAGTAGAATGGCGGCAATTGGATATGGGATGATGATATTTGTCCCAATATGTAGTGGGAAATGTTGTCCTTTTGAGTCATTGAGGGTATCTGTTGTTTAATAAATATTAGTTTCTTTTTCCTATTCCTAATGTTAACTTTGGTTATGAGAACAGAGGAATAAAGATCAAGAAAGTGGCCAACAAATTTAAGAAGTTGAGTTACTATGTGGTACTAGCTTAATTATAATGAAATATGCAGTTTGATGTAATTCTAGGTGGTGCAAGGCGTTCACCTTCGAATATTCCCTTCTGCACAAAATTGAGCATAATGTATAGTTATGTATGGTACTTTAGCCTGGTAGAATCCTTATTCTAAAAAGCTGCTCCATTTTTTTATTATTGTCTTAAATACATATAAGATGTATTAATTTTTTTTTTCAATAAAAGCAAAGAATTGTGGACATCATATATTTGGTAGGCATTCTTGTATACGAAATGATATAGAGGACCCAAAGTGCCTTCAATAGGGTTCTTGCCCATAGTTTCATGCTTCCACTCATGACTCATACATATAAATTATATATATGGATTATTATGGTGCATAAAATGTGGGATATTCAAGGCGTACATTAACCTTAGTATGTTTTATTTTTTATTAGAAGGGGCTCGCCCACGTTCTGCACTATCGCCATGAATCCTCTGGTTTAAGGAAACCGTTGCACGCCTTCAATCATCTTTTGAGAGGCATATGCGTCGTAATTATATTAAAAGATGTCTACTTTGACTATTCCTTAGCCAGAAAATTTTGCCAAAACGTTACCGTATATCTTGTGAGAGAAAGTGATACATTATAAGCTGATGCCTTTAAGTTCAATGTTACTCAAGAAAGCATGGTTTCTACTTTCTACTAATAATATATATATATACTGAAAATCATAATTAACAATAGTCTTGTTCCACTCTCAACCCCTTTGATTCCACTAGAATCGAAGCCTTTTTTCATGAAATCTTGGCAAATCTCTAAAGCCCGATTTGAGCAAAAATGAGAATGGCTGGAGTCCATATAGCCATTGGGCCGGCATACCTTGCAAGTTATTTCGGCCCAAACAACAACCAAACAGCAATTTTTAGGCCCAAACAAATGAAAAAAGCAACTTGAGTATTTTGATAATGAAAAAATGTGCAACAATAGTGGGACCAATTATTTGCTCAAGTGATAAATGAGGTAATTTACCAAGTTGACAACTTGGATTCGAATTCCACCTTAGGCATCTCTCTCCATATTTCCTCAATCATTCTAATTTCCAAATAATAATAATAATAATAATAATAATAATAATTGAGGGTAGTTGAGAGGGGACAATCCTAGGGACAACATGTATTTGTGCAAGGAGAATATTGTAAAATTTGAATGGTTAGATTCAATATGGTACAGAGCCACTCTACAACTCATGTCCAACCCAAGATTCATTTTTGGTATGAACTAGATCATCAGCCTTTAATTTCTTCTCTTAGGATTAATAATTTGCAAATTCAATGTACATTTGAAGGGCATTCCAAGATATAAAATTATTCGAAGTGAAGTTTTCTTAACATTGTGTGAATCCCAATTTCCTTGCTTCTTTACCATAGATGCCAATGAAGGTACCTAATGACACTATATAAAATATAGCTACTTTGCCTTCACTTTGTCACACAAATTCTTATATTTTCGTGTGATAGTATTTCGAGTGATAGTATTTCGATGTGGTTAATATATAAAGGGCCATAACACTTGGAATTGCATCGGCACTTGAGTCGAGGAAGAAGATGTGCCACGTGTGGAAGTGGATTGCCTGGGTCAACTTGGCTAGCCTGATCCAACAAAAGAATATCTTATTCATCCACTTGACAAAAGCTTGATGATCTAAATCATCTCATGTCAATCGTATTAGTTCTGACACATAAAAACCTTATAGATAATTACATAGGCATTTATTAAACATAATGCAATCTTGAAGCTACTAGATCTTTTTCTAATTTTCTCTAATCTGGATCGAATACATATTAAATTGAGCATTGGAGAATCTTTCATGGGCCAACTTCAGCGAATCTTAACAGTTTCCTTTATTTTCATTCTCCTTAGTCCAAATCCAACCCTAAGGTCTAATAGATCTGAGCCTTGTAGGAAGAATTACTCCCAAATTCATATCAAATTTAATGGCCTTACAATGGGACTCCCCCTTCATCCACTTCTCTCCAAATATGACAACCAGATGAATTCCTCATGCAGAAAAGTTGGTAAAATTGTATTTTTAGTTCCACAAGATTGGGGGATTAGCATTTTTAGTCCCATGCTTTTTAAATTCATAAATTTAGTCTCAAGTTTTTAAAATGTTGCAACATTAGTCCTAAGATCACATTTTCGTCCAAAAATTAATGGAACACATGCCAAGCACGTGCTTTTTGGATGGCCACTTGCTCCACACGCGCCTTTTCCATTAATTTTTTGACGGAATTTTGATTTTGGGACTAAAGTTGCAATATTTTTAAAAAGTTGGGACCAAAATTGTGATTTTAAAAAACATTGGACTAAAAATGCTGACTCTCGATCTTGTGGGACTAAAAATGTAATTTTGCCAGAAAAGTTTTAGAAGCACAAAAGATTGCTACCAGGTTTATGTATATATGCAACCCATCTGAAAGGTGAAAACAACTCTAATTAGAACTCATCAAATGTCTTGAAAATTAAATATACTTAATTCGACACAAACTTAAATCTAACTATAATAGCAAAATTCCATCAGAACGGGGAGTTCAGATGTGTCCCAACTAAACCAGCTACCTATGTGAGGTTATAATTAAACAAATATTTGAGTATAAAAATTAAATAAGCCTGAGAAAAATTGATCTGCTTTGGATCATGGGCAAGCAAATATATATATATATATATATGGAGCATTAAATGCAATGCCAAGGCAAAAAAAACATAGGCCAAATAAATAAACTCATAATTGGGTAGGTGCAATGTAGTTGAGAGAAGGCAATAAGCATTAATTGATATATTTATATTTATATATATATATAGCTTTGTCACAAATATTTCATGAGTTTCAGTGTGTTTAATTTATTTATGTATATATAATATTGTGCCTATAGATGTGAGTATTTGAGAGAGAATGAGTGTGCGTAATGTGTGTTTTGACAGAATGATGAGGCGGTATGGGAAAGAAGAGTAAATACTAATAACAGAAGCAAAAAAGACGCCCTGATTTTGGCACAAGCTGACAAAATTTAACCTCTTTCAGGGAATTATATGATCAGATCACTCTCTCTGAGGAAGGGAGGGAGGGAGGGAAAAAACAAAAAGGAAACAAGATGAACTATCAATTATTGATGATAAAGATGAGAAAAAGCAGGAATCTTCTCTGCTACATCTCTCAGTTTTTTTTCACCACTCACATCTCAAATTCTCAGTGATAATCAATGCCCAATAATTACCATGCGGTAAAAGTACAAAAAAAAAATAAAAAGAAAAGAAAAGAAAAGAAAAAATGAAGAAGAAAAAATTTTCTGCAAGTAAATTAACGAGATTTCTATTGGTAACCTTGTCACAACAAGTTCATCAATATTCCCTTTATATCTGAAAAATCTAAATAAAACATTTATATTTCCATAATGTTCAAAAGTTGACAGATACACAGCAAAATTACCACCAAAGAAAGTTAAAAAATGCCATTTTTTATTAAATAAAAAAAAAAAAAAAACTGGTTTCTACTTCTTTGGCCGTGGATTACAGTGCTGAATCTTGTACATGGTAAATTTAAACTTTAAATCATGAAATTAACAAGATGAAAACAGTTTAAAGAATTTACCATGAAATAAAAGAGACCCTTTTGAGATTCACCGCGACGCCACTGTAGCAGAAAGTCCAGAATTACCATATTTTCCCACAGCTTTCTTGAACTTAATCACTATATTTTCCCGATCAGCTAAAGGGATTAAAATTCAAGCAGAAGAAGTTCAAGAAAGCTGTGGAAAAGCATGAACGGACTTAAATTATTAGCTTTTTTTTTCATTTTTTTTTTAAAATCAAGATTCATTTGCGTAGAAGCATAGAAGAATAATAGGAAATATAGACAGTGAAGAAAAAGGGAGAAAGAGGAAGAAAATGAACTGGGTAGCATGCCCATACACATACAAAGTGTGAAGGACCACTACAGCATATTGAGTGTGGATTTATAGAGGGAAGGAGGAGAGAAAGTAGGTTTAAGAGGACAAACAAGGCCAATTTTGCCCATATATTTCCTGGTGCGATGTGGGGTAAATAAGCCAAGTCTAGATTTGTGTATTGATTGTAATTTCGTTCGTAAAGGTTTATTAAAGGGAAAATTTCACTTTTTCTCCCTGAATTTAATCACTTGTCGTCTCCCAACTTTTCACCTCATCACATTATGTCCAACTTTCATATTTTAATCAAACCCTATCTAGTTGTCTACTTTTCCATCCATCACTAGTGATCATTTCCTTTTTTTCAAGAAAATTTTACTTTTTGTCCCTGAACTTACTCATTTAATCACTTTTCGTCCCCCAACTTTTTACCTCATCACATTATATCCCCCAACTTTTAAATTTTAATCAAACCCTATCTAGTGATAAGGTGAAAAGTTGGGGGAAGAAAAGTGATTAAGTGATTAAATTCAGGGACAAACAGTGAAATTTTATCTTAAAAAAAAGAAATGACTGTTAGTGATGGACAGAAAAATAGACGGCTGGATAAGGTTTGATTAAATTTTGAAAGTTGGGAGAGATAATGTGATGAGGTCAAAAGTTGGGGATGAAAAGTGATTAAGTGACTAAGTTTAGGGACAAAATGTGAAATTTGCCCTTTATTAAATATGTATGTAGGGGTAGGCATGGGTATCTTGTGATCAAGTTTGGGGTCGATGGGGTTGGTTAAGTACTAGAAAATGGTTGAGTCACAGTTGAAAACTCATAAGTTTAGAGGGTGTTTTGCGTAAGCTTATGTAAAAATGTTATAAATGGGTGTATTTTGTAAGATATTTTTGAAGTTTATAATCTGCTATTGTTAGAGTCCGTATTGATGAAGTGTATGGGTAGTAGTTTATTTATATAGTTTCTAACAATTCTCACATCTTGATCAGCTAGCTTTGGGGTGAGTTAGGCCTAGGAGGATTTATTTTTAAAGTAATTAAGTTGTTAAAAGGGTTTGGATAAAATAAGATTTTAGAATTTACAGTATGTTAGTAATGATAATTTTATAATAAATGTGGTTAAAATGAAAAGAGCATGCGATGATTTTAATTTTAGGTAGGAACTCTTTACTTTTATAATAAGAATTTATAAGATGCTGATATCATGCTTTAGGAGCTTATATTTATAAAATTATTGACTAGTTTATAATAGCTTAGGAGCTTTTGACCATGTTAATTATAAGATATTTTAAAGTGCTTATGAGCTCTAATTAAGTCACCACTATTGATTAAAGAAGGGATTAAACAAATTCCCTCTCTCGTTGATTTCCTTAGGATTGGATTATTAAGTTATTTGGCTTAATTATTTTATTCATCTACACTATATATGAAGTACCAAATTCCTTTTTATGTGTTTTCATGTGATGTTCCTAAAATATCTCCTACTTCAATAAATAATCATCATTATATAACTCCCTATCCACTATTCTAACTTTTTATATTTTCACTCATTTTAAAAAATTAAATAAATACATTGAAATTGTATAAACTTCAAAATATTATAAAAAAGTAAATAAATATTTATTTAATTTGTTTTATACTATATAAGTTGCTAGTTTATATCATGCACTACGATCAAATATCCTATTCAACCCGATAGACGTTGTCAATAGAATCTAATATATGATCCGCCCATCACTAGACATATATATTAATTTGTTTTTGTCTTTTTGGATTTTTTCTGATTTTTCTTTTTTCTTCATAAAATGTAATGACATAATGGACCAAAAGTGAAAATAAAAAGGGGAAAAATGATAAAGGCATCCCATCCCCCATCACATGCAAACATGTGGGCATGATTTCCCACTAGTTTATATTTGGCATAAAAGGTATGGGGGTGGCTTATGGTCCCCCAAATTTTATGCTATTTTTTCTGCATCATTCGAACCATATAATATATATTATCTTTGCTAAAATAATTAGGTGACTTTGACATTAATATTTTTTATGTCAAACATTTCAAGTTATTTTCGATGTACACACGTGCATTTATGTGTTACTAGATTAGTTTACAGACCAATAATGAGGTGACAATTGGGAAATTCAGATAAAATGTTCTCCATGTAGTATGTGACTTTACCTCTACTCACCTAGGCATAAAAAGGTAAATTTGATGCAACATTGTTTTTATTTAAAAATACTTAATTATGAAATTAGAAAAATCTCACACATCACTATCAAAAACTAGGCATCCATTGCGAAAACATTATTAGAAAATTAATTTTGTAGCTAGGGCGACTACGAATTAGCTACAAACTATACATTGCAGATATTAGTTTTTACTATTAGTTATGGTCAATTTTATAACTAAAGTTAGTTATAAGAGTATCTATTACGGATTTAGTTACAAATTGACCGTAGCGGAATCTGTAATAAAAACTCTTGTAGTTAAGTTTAGTTATGAAATTGACCGTAGCTAATAGTAAAAATTAACATTTGTTATGGATAGTTTGTAGCTAATTTGTAGTCCTAATTATAAAGTTAAGTAAAAATTAACATTTGTTATGGATAGTTTGTAGCTAATTTGTAGTCCTAGTTATAAAGTTAATTTTGTAGCAATATTTTCCATAGCGCACGCTCTTTTTTTTTTTTTTTTTTT
>JACFYI010001012.1:1790653-1801850 GCA_014898755.1 Handroanthus guayacan
AAAGTGTAGGTTTAGGGGAAGAGGCGAAGGGAGTATTTATAGGAGAAGTGGAAGTCTTTTCCACCAATCCCGAGAAGAATATTGGCCAATTAAAAAGACTGACTGCATTTGATCCAATTATAATTAAAACATTCTTATATAAAATTATAATTTGAATATCATATGTATATAATATTTTTTTTAAGAAAAAATTTACGATCTATCTTGTGTTATATTTCATACACATACATGTTAAATGTCATATATATGGTAGAAGCCCATGTGGGGTTAAATCCTCATCCCCAAAGTATCTATGTTAAGTGGCGTATGATTTGATCCGTAGGGGTTGTGGTCCTTATGGGGATATAAAAATGGGGTCCTACTTAGAATGCATATCCATTTTTAGGAATTTATGTAATTTATAGAAATTTTGTATCTTTTAAAAAAAATTAATATGAAATTCTAGATGTGATGGCTGGAATTTCCGTTAAATAAGAAGTGATTTGAGTATCAAGTGATGAGATTCAATTATTAAATTTTATTAACCACCTTAATTATATATGTGAATATTTGTAAGGTCTTTTTTTGGTGCTAATTGAGTATTTTGACTAAATAATCTTATAAATAATTTTTTTATCCCATATACATCAATGAGGGTAATCTATAGTGATTAGTTGTTTCCTTTTCTCGATGAAGTAGATTATATTAATTTCTAGTGATATATACACATAAATTATGCTTGTTAATTTATCATTTCTTTAGTGTTCTGCTCTAATTAATTAATTATTTTAATTTCAAAACTCTAAAAGTATAAGCTTCTAATTTAAATTTCATTAAATATATAATATAAATATACATTTGTCTAGATCACTTTAAGTGATGTGAGCATTCATATCTTGTAACGTAAGAGCTATTCATGGTTTTATTCATATTCAATGTAATAATGTAGTTAATTGGTTCATCCACAGACAGAAAAAGAGAAGGGAAATTAAAAGAAAAATATAGAGCCCAAAATAATCTGAAATATTTTAGTAAGGTACATCTTTGAATCGACACAAAATCCTAAACCAGATTTAAACAATAGAATTAAAAGTTAATTAATGATTATGAACACTTAGCAGTTATAAATCGACTAAAAGAAGAGGAATCAATGCCTAATTTTTAAAATTTATGGCGCAATTAATTTGTATTTGTACACAATATTATAGATAATGTGTCTCCAAGTAATTTCTCCAATTTCCCTAACTACGATTTAGGATCAAGCCTAAATTTGTGTTACATATGTGCTTTAAAAAATTGACGATGTATGTTTGCGGAATGTGATATTAACACCGTCTTAGAAAAGTAATGAGAAATATATATATATATATATATATATACATCGCTCACTGTGATTTCCATCTTGAATTATATGAGCTGCAGCATTCTTAAGCTGCTGTTTAAAATATTCTACAACAAAAACAATTTTTCTAAAACTCATGTAGCAATAATAACTAGATAGGAATCTTGCTTCCCTTTTTAAAAATCTTAATTTTTCAAAAAATATTTCATGAACTACCCTATATTATTTATATTGTTCAAAATATAGAGTCTTAAAATTTAGTTTTGCCACCTGCCTCCCATTATATTTTTCTTTAATTAAACTATATAATACTCAACCACGTCTTCAGTTAAGATATTCTGTACATGTAATTGGGGAAAAAAAAATATGAAGCTAATTTTTCACTTTGATTTCGTATTTGTTGTATGTGTAATTAAATATCAATCTAATTAAGAATGATAGACTAATTTCTTTGTATTATGCTAGGTTTTTTTGGTTGAAATAATAGTACTAGGTAGAGGCCAGACTGCACGTGTTTGTCAAAGATACATATATTTCTTTATATGTTATAAATTCAAATACAAATGTATATGATTATGCGCACATATATAAACTCATACGTGTTTGTATGTGTCTGTGTGCGTGTTTGCTTCGTGTGAGGTAAATATTTTTTTATATGATATGAAAATAAATACAGACAGATTTTCATTTAATTATGTATTTCATATTATAATTGTTTGCGGAAACGATGTTGTTATCATAACTACCGAGCAAAATTCAGTGCAATTAAATTATTTACTCGAGTACTGAACCCCAAGAAAAAAAAAGGAAAAACTGAAAAACAATGATTTGTAATATTTTTAATAGATAATTAATGACTTGGTCAATATTTCTGATCATAAAAATCTAAAAGTATTAAAAATTGCAGTATTATCACTTGCGTGGTGCTTTTAACTCAACTCTGATATTCTCATAGTATAGCTAATTTAATTATTATTCTGCTAAAATTGTTATTAATATTTCATAATCATCATTAGACTATAAGAAAAGTAATCTAATTTGAAACCCATTATATGCATAGCATCATATATAATTCAGAGGCACGTAAGAAATAATAGAGAAATAATTAATTAAAATAAAGAATATGTATTACACGTATATATACTAAGGATCCACATGGGGGTGCATGTGCGGATGACCCACAGTCGCGAAGTAGGACATACAACCCGTTTTTTCCGGACTAAGGTCTCTCTGTCGGGTATTCTTCTGCCAGACAACGTACTTCTATCTCTACGATGCACTTTCCCCCATACTCTCACTTCTCTCTATACATCTGTACATATCTATATTATTTTTTCATTTTACAACGTTCTAATATATATAATTAATTATTTGTAAATTTATTGGGGGTATATATTATTCAATTCAATGGATGACATAAACGTTATATATAAAATTAATTCGTCTTTAGGAGCATTGCATCGAGTAAGGTGTAGGAGTTGAACCAAGATGTGTTCTAGACTGATGAAAGACTCTAAGTCAGGGAAAAGTAATAGTAAAAACACTTTATCCAAAGCTAAAGGCAATGGCTATCGCTATGAGATAGTATAAGAGACTATTCTGTAGTTAAAAATTGCATACTTGAAATGTTCGGCTATGAATATTTATAGGAGCTTTTATGTCGTGAAGTAATATAGTTAACATGACATGATTTGAGTTGTTATACTTTTTTCAAATGGGTAGAAAATACTATTTAACTTGTTAGAAACAAGTTCACCTTATTTCATGAATCTTGTCTAAATTTATTGTCAACATAGCCAAAAATGGGTACTTTTATCATTTTATGATTACTCACATGAAAAATTAAATATTATTCATTCATATAAACAATAAGAAGCAAGAAGTATAGAATGACTAATTTAGTACCCCTGGTAATTATAATGAAAAACTCTCCAAATGGAATCGGTGTGTCATTTTGAATGGGTTATATTGATACAAGATTCCAACTAACCAACATGCAGATATACTTGGTCTCAATCACATGATGAGTTTGTGTGGAGGAATGAAATGTCGTCAATCTAAAGCTGACACTCTTGAATCATATCAATTCTACAATACAAAATTCTCACACCAGAATACGTGAAGGTATCTATTTTATAGATTTCAATATTGAATTACATGATCTTGTTGAACAATATTGGATCAAATAAGTTCATGACTTCACTTAAATATTATTAAGTTGGTGGCAAGTGACATCCCATTAATATAAAGAATATCAATTGCATACTTGATATATGTGTATAAAATAATTAATATAATTCACATATATGAAAATATAATGTAAACTTATTTTGTGTGTAATTTAATAATTAGAATATGATCAATATTCTATTTAATATAAATATATAAATAATTAAATATAAACAAATAAATTAGTAAGTTAATGACTTTTTATTAAGTTGTGGCTAGTTATACTAATTAGGTGAATTAATGTTAAAGAGTACTTTACACATCAAACACGAAAGCATACCAAAAAATAATCGTCTTTAACTCTCACACATTATATATAGTATGGGATATAGTAATGTGCACGTTGTGTGTGTGTGTGTGTGTGTGAGAGAGAGAGAGAGAGAGAGAGAGAGAGAGAGAGAGAGAGAGAGAGAGAGAGAGAGAGGATTTATTATTTGGCATTCCACGTTAAGGCATATATTAAGCTAGACTAGATAAGTTTCATGAAATGCAAGTTAGTGGGTTCTTGTCTGAGTTAGCTGGCAAACAATAATTTAGGGTGTCACCTTTTCATAATTAGGCTGTAAACTTATAATTATTGATTCATTCATTTAGTTGTTACAAATTTTCATATTAGGTAGAGCAGCACATGTTCCGATTTAACAAATTAAAGACTAAACTAAACATACCTAAAATTGATTTGAAATTCTTGAAGTATGATAAATTCAAAAGAAAGGAATAACAACATATCTAGGTTAGAGTTTTCGGTGTATTGATATCAGTGAATAATACCTATATATATACACACACACATACAGAGGAGGGACGGATCGGATATGATAAATTCAAAAGAAAGGAATAACAACATATCTAGATCAGAGTTTTTAGTATATTGATATCAATGGATAATACCAATATATATATCTAGACGAATGAGGGATGGAGAGTCGATTCCTTTCTCCTAATGAGCTTGTGAACATTATACTAATTAAAGAAATATTCTATCATTTTTTTCTTATTAGATATAGCTAGAATATTCCAACACATCATGTACTTATCTAACTTCATCTTTTATATATAAACTCTTCTCAATTATGATTGCAACAATTGGACAAATATTATTCGATGATTAGCTCACAACCACATGTTGTCATGTTCTCTAAAATATTAATGATGTAAGGAATTAATAAAAAGTGTCTGAAAAGAGTATGGCTATGTTTCCAACTGTATGGATACGAGTACGAATATGTGCCATGGAAGGTTTGTATGATTCGATAATAACCAAAGTTAATAGAACTGATCAAACAAGTGGGGGAACATTATGTTGTTTTATTAGTTTGGTTCGTGTAGATCCACTTCATTCAAAGTACCTTTTTAGCCTGCAGTGTTTTAATAAGGTGTGTTAAGTAGTCGTGGTTACACCAAGATAGATCTCATTAATGTGTTTATAATTATTTAGAATTGATTAATAATTTGGGCGAATTTATATTTAAGATGAGTAGCTTAAACACAAGGAAATTTGATTTTTCTGGCGGTGTACGATGAAAAAATAAAAAATTTATATTGAGAGCTTTGATTTTCCAACTGATTAAAGATAGAGGTTCGTCGGAAAAATTATTTTTTATTTTGTCTCTATTTGTTTTTTTTTTTTTTTTTTTTTTTTTTTTTTTTTTTAGATTTTCAATTGAGATTTTTTTCATTCATTCTTTTTTTTTATTTTTAATTTTGACTTCGTAGCATATTATCCATAAGATTTTGTCAGAAGCTCGTTGAGATATTTATCAAATAAGAAAAATTAAAATGTTAAAACTATTAAGTTAATCATTTTCAACAAAATCAAATGTTGAGCATAATAAATCTACAATTTGCAAAGAGATGAACTCATAACAAACACAAATTTAATTCAAAATCCATGAGAAATAAATATTAGCATGATGTTTAAAATTTATATAATAAATCTAGAAATATGGTTTGCATCATAAATATAGAAGGCAACGTCATGTACATAGTAATTGTCGAAGTTATCATCCCTTCTGGGTGTAAATGTCCTCCTACATTAGTGAGTCGAGTTTCTGCATTATTGAGAACATAAGTTAATTTCATGTCGTTTGTCTTGAGCTATAGCTCACAGTCCAGTCACCCAGTCTCTCAATGCATCTAGTCATATTTGGCCAAAACATGCATCGACATAAGCCTCTAAGGATTGGGCGCACAAAGGGCCACCCAAGTTGCTAAATATCTGCTGTTATCCTAGTCCATAAAATTGGACGAGGCTCTAGTTTACCCAAAGAAGGGATGGGATTCTCTACTTCAAATGGTATTTCATCTCCTATTCAATGCCTTTAAATGCATGCTATGTGTATTGCATTTATTACTAAATATTTTTATATGGAAATATTTAATACGCATGGCATGTATTTAAAGCACGGAAAAGGAGATGAAACATAATTTTGGAATAGAGGATCTCATCCTCCCAAAGGGTGGTGGGACTGCAATTATTATTTTTTTTTAATTTTCTATTATTATTTTTTTAAGCAACTGTAATTATATATATATATATATATATATTAGCACTACTTTGAGAGGTGTTTGAACCTCTCCCCTCTCCTTAAGGGGTAATTTCAAGTGGAAGTCGATTGGTGCCATTTTACCCGATGTGCTTTGGCAAACAAGTGCAAATTTTCTTTTTGATGATGCCCAAATCTATCGCCGAGATGAAATGCTCATCGGCTTCGAGGTATTGTCCCGCCAGCACTCGTGGTGGGGGGTTTTGTCCTGAAAAGGGAGATCGTCCTTATTTCATTGAGTATCCTCTACAAACTCAAATCTATCTCCAATCTAGAGTTAGGATGTGGTACAACCACAATCATATAAGGAATGTCGTGGCCCTTGCAACTAGATTGTGCGAAGGCAAGTGTAATTGTTGATTATTCTAAGGTTAAATTCTTACATGTAATTTGCGGTTGTAATCAATTTTAACCATTATTATCATATTGATTATATGCACAGTTGAATAATCGGGAAGCAATTGCATACATAGGCAAATTGTCACATGAAGTTAAAATTTTGATTTTTCACTCAACATGCATCTCAAAACTTATGCAAACGAACATCAAAGGCCTAATAATTGTGGGAAAAGAAAGAGAACGTCAGGTGCTAAGGGTGTGCATCGGTGATTTACGGTCATCTCATTTGAATTCATTAAAATTATATATTATGCATGGCACTTCCCAATTATATATCATTATTTCGGAGAATAAGTGTCACGATATAAAAGTTGGCTTCTGTCATAAAACGTATTTTTAATTATGTATTGCTATATTAATTTATAAAGATGCAAGAGTTTATTCAATAAAATTGGCAGCAAAATTAAAAAATTATATAACTGGTTTGTTGGCGCATGAATGTCATGGCTTTTTAGTGATACAATGAGTTATCTTATTATGTTAAGCACCATGCATATTAATGTCACAATAATTGTGACGTTTTTCAACGTCGTAATATATAGGTGAAATTTTTAATGTGTATAACTACACTAGATAGCAACACCTTATGAACCCTGATCAATGTGTAGAATTTTATTTGAGTCTTTTTTTTGCTCACATGTGGAGGCGGAAAAATGCCTTGTCAGGGGAGGGCCCAAGCCATTAGTAAGATAACACTATGAAATAGTTAGAATTGACACATTAAATTAGAAATGCATATTATGTCTAAGGCAATAAAAATTTTACTCGAACCAATAAAGATGAGCAATGGAACCACAAGATGATTATTATTATTATTATTATTTTTTAAAGTATAGAACAGTATTCAATTGAAGGACGTTTAGCTATTGCCTGGGTTTCGTTTGTACAATTTGTAATACCTACCTAGAGTAATTTTGTGTCGAACAACACTCCAAAACTTAAAAGTGACGGAGATTGTTGAGAATCTAGTATGTGGACTAATATTATGAAGATATATTTTTATTAATCTAATGAATCAGGATACTTCTAAGTTAGTTGGAAGTTGAATACAAGAATTATCACCCTATGTCTGAAAAGATAGTCACAAGAGAACAAATGGAATCCATCAATTTTAGAGTGAATGAATTGATTCAATTCTAGGTCGATTCAACCTAATTAGAATTTATTGAAAATATTTTAAGAAATACTAATATTGGTCCTAAATTAATATGATAGAGAGTTATCAATGGTTTAATTTGAATCATTTCCTTGTTAGTCCTTACTCAATTAATTCAAAAGAGTGCTTAAAAATTTTCCCTCATGAGGAGTAATTTTGCACCATTGTTGAATCATGACGATAGTAAAAAAATCTTTGGTTTGAATATTTATACTATATATAAAGCACGGGCACTTTAGAGGCCCATTTGATTGGTCCAATTAGCATGGATTATGAAATTTTGCGTTTCGTAAGCAGGTGTTTGTTAGGCTGGATTAGTAGGGCAAGCGGGCTCGAATTTGTTGATGAGCCCGCCGTGTGCTATGAATTAAGTGAGATTTGGATATGTTGTTGAAATTGCAAGCATGCCCTTGGGTTGCATAATTATTGGAAAGCTGACATGGATAGAATGGTAATTTACAAATCCTAGATCCCCCAAAATTTTCAATAAAAAACGGGATCGACCATCAGTCCAAGTGGTGAGGCACGTGATTTATCATGCCAATGACTTGGTTCGAATCCCACTTAAAACATCCATCCCCTTATATTCCCATCGCTATAATCTCAAAACCTTTCCAATCAAACAAAGTTATGTAGAATTTGGTATGTGGCAACCGCTAAATCCGTCTTGCCTAACAAACAAAGGATGAGACAACCCATCTTCTTCAATTGCTAGCAGGCCAATTTAATGGAATGTGATCAAATCCCAAGACGAGCCCCAATTGTAGTACATTCTTAATAAATGGAAAAACAATCATATTTTAAAAGATAATTATAAAATAATTATAACAAATAATGGTAAAATAGTTTTCTTAAACTTTTCTTTTTAATATTTATTTTTATTTTATTTTTAATTATATTTTTTTCTTTCCAATATGACAGAAACTATTGCCACATGTTGTGGCAATACTAGGGCAAGGTGTAATTAGTGGCACACGTCTAAAAAACTTGGCTAATATACAATGAGAAATTTGTTCATGTTAGAACTAATCGAGTATTTCACCTGGATAACACGATATGATAGGTACAGTAACCATGTTCTTCATGCCTCAAAAATGGATTTGAGTTATCAAACAACCAAAAAATGGCGGAGAAAATGGAGATCTTTATGCCATTAGTTTCTAATAATAAATAAATACGAGGGCAGTTTTGTCGCTCTATTGGAAAATATAAAGTAAATTAGGCGTTGGGCAAGTCAACTAATATTTCAAATGTGGAGTGGGAGTAAGCTTTTTGAAATAACGAGGGACTTATTAGTTAATTAGGCATAGTACGGGGGTCGTTTCGAAATTCTCCCGGAAATAAAGCCCTAAAAACAATGCTACATTTCTTCCTCAAGATTTTCTCTCTCTATCCACGCTTTCTTCACCTTGCAAACCCCTCTCTGCTCTTTCTAAATCGACGCATTGCAATCGATATATAATCGAACACACAGACACATATATATATAGAGATAGATAAGTACATACGTACGTATGTAAATGTATATCTCCACCCTTGAAATAAGCTTTTGAGCCTGCATGTATATCGCTAGGGTTTAGGATATTCAACTCTCCGCACACTCTAATTGAAATTCGGATTTGCATGTGAATTTGTTGTCGCTGTGACTGAGGTTTCTCGCTGGGGTAGGGTTTTTCTTTATCGATCTGTGCGCCAATGGATTCAGCTTCTTCGTCATTACCGTTTGTCACTAAAGATGGGTCGCCGTCGGGGGTGGCCGGGGAGGAAGACGATGCCCTGTTGGTAGCTGCGGCGCTTGCTAAGGAGGCTGCCATGCTCTTTCAGACTGGAAAGTCTGTGGATTGTTTGAGAATTTTAAACCTGTTATTGGAGAAAAAAGAGAATGATCCGAAGGCAATTACACTTTTATGAATTTTTGAAAATTATGGTTTTAATGATGGTTTTCTGTTTAGTTGATTAAGGTTCAGTAGAATTTCTGATTTCTCGATTTATATTCCTGTTCACTAGAATTTGAGTGACTAAGTGTTGCTTGGACGGATGATGCAATAAACTCGGATAAATTGCAGTGGATTTAACGGTGAAATGGAAATCTTTTTTGTTAGTTCTGTTGTTTTCGCTGCTTTTAGATTTCAAAAGTGTCGCAGGAATGAGCTAGTCATTCCTTTTGATTTTGCAGTGTTCAAGTTGTGGCATCTTGCAATGTATCTTGCCCTCTTGATATTCTGATTATTTGAGCTTTTTATGAAATCTTGCAATATAAAACTTGTTATGATTTATTTTTTCAGTTGATTATATTTTTACTTTCTTCTAGTGGTGCTGCACCTTCTTTTGTTGGAATGAGTCATATTGTATGTATGTGGAAATAGTTTTAGAAAATTCAAGGCATTACTTCTGCGAGGACCAATGTCATGCTTGGCCGGAAACACAGAGATCACCGTTCTAGTACAATTGCCCCATTGGGGAAAGATCACTGCCAAACCAAGCATTTTTGAGTTAAAATACTTTAAAATTCTATAAAATCATGAAAAGTACTAGTACACGAAAATTTTGTCCCAGGATGCAAAATTTTCAATTAATATGACTCGTAGTACCAACATGTAGTACAATAACGTCTAAAAGCATTGTCTGAGCTCCAGAAATAATATCATACAATTCTGACATTAAGATATCAACTAATTGACAGTTATCAAGGTCAGTACTAGGTTATAATGACCTTGCTTGCTTGATCTAACGTATTCCAAGTAGGATTTATGTTTTCGTTTTTCATAATCCTTTGTTGACTATTATTTACAAAGAATGATATCCAGTGGGCTATAAGTGAGATGTGGTTTTCCTTCTTTTATGTAATTTTGCCAGTTTTGAACTTGCCAAAACTTTCTGTTGCACGAGATAGTCAGATGCCTGAAGTGATCTTAAGGTTCTCAGAGTGTTATTCAGCTTGAGTTTTATTACACCGTTTTCCTTAAGGCTTCTTTTCTGCTTGGGGATATACCTGGTGTTTTTTTCTTCTGGTATTTTGTTGTGCCTTCTCATAATTTTCTCTACACTTTTTCAGAGACCCCTTTACGTCTCATAGTGGGTGCTGAGTGCTGACTTGGGTCTGTTGCTCCATTTATGGTAATGGGTGACACAGTATCCTCGCAACAATACCTCTTAGTCTACATGTTCTAGAGCAATTGAGAAACTTTAAGACCATGTAAAAGCTTTACCTTAGAAGGATATCTGAACTTACTAACTTGTAAGGTATACGGAATGGAAAGATTCAATTGAATACCCAACTTAACTGGACTCTACGGAGCATTGTTGTTGTTGATGACTGAAAACTTGAATGACGTTAGTGATCTTTTAACATATGTAAGACTTCAGTTTAAACTTTATTGATGCATCTTTTTTGACCTTTTGTTATCACCTTTTTTACATTTTAGGTTCGGCATAATATAGCCATTGTGGAGAGCTTTCAAGATGGATGCTCGGATCCTAGAAAGCTTATTAAAGCACTGGAAAACATCAAGGTCTGTATATAGATGGTACTCTCTCTCTCTCTCT
>JACFYI010001012.1:1811964-1823413 GCA_014898755.1 Handroanthus guayacan
TCCGTACGTAACTTACTACTGCCCACATTGCCATGCCTTGAACAGACCGAAGCAACAACATGATGAACGTGTTTCTGGTTCGAATTCGCCTACAATGTCCTCTTCCACTGTAGAGGAAGCAGATGCTGTACCAAGTGCAGTTGGTCCAGTAGGCAATACGACTTCTGCCAGTAATAGCCCTGTAACTGCTGTGGCTGCTGCGATTTCTGAAAGCTGAAGTTGTGTTTTGGTGGATTGGGAAATGATTTCAGTGACAGAAGAGGTCCCTTTTTTTATTTTCATACGGCAAAACGTGTTGTAAACATAACGTTCAGGTACGATTATACATACTTTTGTCATACAGTTGAGAACTTTTGTGTTTTCTTTCACCGTATGTCTTTGTTTGCTGATGCAATGGTATCATGCTTGGTGAATTTATGGTCAATTTAGGCACTATTCAATGTTCCCCAGG
This sequence comes from Handroanthus guayacan, assembly GCA_014898755.1. Taxonomy (NCBI): domain Eukaryota; kingdom Viridiplantae; phylum Streptophyta; class Magnoliopsida; order Lamiales; family Bignoniaceae; genus Handroanthus; species Handroanthus guayacan. Next base: position 1,812,416 of record JACFYI010001012.1, read on the forward strand.
AAAAATGATTATATTCAATCATTACATTAATACAAAATCAAGAACATTAAGGGTTCATCAACCTATTCAATGCCTAAATCGAAGGGCATCGTTATGTTGGAAATGGCTTGGCATGTGATTTCGTTGAATTTCTTCATCAACTCATTTTGAACTGGGCACCATTTGCAAATGAAATTCATGCTTGTAGTTTAATTTTCTGGGTTAATTTTAGTGCGCAGAATCTTTTTTATAATTACAAAGTGCTTGTTGAATTTACAAACTTCGTCGAACTTGTTAGAATTTTAAAAGAAAAATGATTATGCTGGTAAAAATTCTAGTTAACTTATTATTTTATACGTAATTTAACGGATTAAAGAATTATTGATAAGATTTATAGTTTGAGGAGGCTATAATTGTTTTTTTAAGTGAAAATTAATATGCACAAATATAATCTTTATTGTTTCTATACGGCTGATATTCCACTACAGAGCAAATCAAGTGGGATCTGTTCACCATTGATATTCTGATAGCGCAATGTTGACAGGTTAGCTGGCTTTTAGACGACCTGCCCCTACACATTGGCTATTTATAAGATAATCCAAATCTGAATTTGATTATATAATTGAATCTGACAAGAAATTTCATTGGATCTAAGTTCATTAGTGCCAAGTTCAAATTCAGAGGAAGTTCAAAATACGATAAGAAAATTCGACTTGAATCACAATAAATAATGATCATGTTAAAAAAATATGTGCATTATTATAAAAAAATAAAATATCTCGAAAATATAGTTTTTGGAACATATCTGCTTGTGTATGTTTTGATAAATGTTCCTCAAGTACACTTATTATAATATGTTCATTACATGTTTAATACCGATGCATGAGTTTATCATTATTTAATGATCACTTAAACCCACTTATAATCCAATACTATTAACTTTTAGCCTCACAAGCCCCAAAAGTGTGTATTAAATATATGTAAGTTAGATAAGCGATTACATTTAATTATACGCTAATGTCATAATATGAATACATTTTCCAATATGAAATATATGAACTAAATATTATTTAAATACTTTAAATTACCATGTTGATAAACAAACACCCACATGTTATAGGTGAGATTCGGACCGTACACTTCTATTTTTTAAAAAAAAAGAAAGGGGGAAAAAAGAAAAAAGGAGAGAGTACCACTTCATCCATCGATGCCAGCAAATGTATATAAGTTCATTGCTACTATTTTATAGTTTTGCAACTGTGTCCTTAAACGTGTATTATAACCATGTATTTACATGAATTAATTATATCTTAATTATATGATGCATATGTACACACGGATTTTGGGTGCTAGCTAATTAATCACATGTATTATATTCTATTTAAGAGTTTTTATTAACATTATATATACATAAGAGTATTATTTTAATAAAAGTTATTATCAATACATTATATTTAGATAGATTAAATATTTTAAAATTGCAGTCAAAGGACTAAATGACCCTTGATCAGAGCAATCAAAATAGCACAAAGGATTTCTCGTACGCAAAGAGAAGAATCAGCCGCAGATCATGAAGAATTAAAAAGAATAAGAAAATCGCATCGGCACACAGTCCAGATCTTGTATTTTAAAATGGTGTTCTATTTTCATTATAAAAACATTGAATATTTGCAATCAAAAAAGTAATAGCCCAATAATACAAAATTATGAGCTGTGGTGGATGTATTGGCTAATGATCCAAAAAGTTGAAGTAAAAATATCATTTGTTGAGGCATGAAAATATTCACCATAACTATATACCATGGTGAATTTTCCGCTACTTTCGCAAAAACTATGCATCATTACCGTAGTAAAGCCATTGCAAGTCATATTTTGCTACCACTATTTCCTATTAGAATCAATTTTCAACTATAGTAGCTGGGTGCTAAAATTTCTTACAGTATCCTATTTCATATTTTAAATACATACTAAGTTTACTAAATCTTTTCTTATAAAAATACACGCTTATAGATATTATACACTTGACAATAATTCGTATAATAAAATAGAAGATGAAACATGAATTAAAATAAAGGATTTAGAGTACAATGCACGACTGGTTTCTTTAGGAACCACACATCACGAAGGGAGCAGACAAACAAAATTCATGTGCCCTTATTCCTGTAATATATGTAAATTGTCCCCACAGAAAAGCTCATCATATCATGCATACGTCCAGTAATTTTGCTTCCAAGAAACATGTTCTTGAGTTTGTATACGTATGTACTCTTGAAATCTACTGTCTCTCACCAATCAAAAATAAAAGAAATATATATAATCTATGAGAAAAGCATATGACAAAAAAATTTATGAATTTAACATTTTTGTTATTATTTAGAAATTTAAATGGGGCATTAATTTATTATACTCGAAGTTTATTTTAAAGTTTTATCCGAGTGACATGCACATATGTTGTGATTTAAAAATTGAAGGACGTTTTCATTTAATAGAAATTCTATTTTTATTAGAGTTTTATTCATGTGAGTGGCATCCTATATATCGTCCCCACAATAATACATTGATCTATCTACATACCACAAAAGCTTTCGTGTCATGTCTCGATTGGTTAGTCCCTCGGAGAATGTCATTTGGGATAAGATATTGAGTTGATGGAAATTGTTGGATATTAATTCCATTTATTTTTATTTTTTTATCTATTTATTTACTTATTTTTTTTATGATATATCAATGTCGGTAACATATATACAGTCCATATTTATTATGAAAAGATACTTATATGGATGCATATTTATAGCAACAACATTAACAAAATCGAAAATATCTAAAATTAAGGAAATATAACATCAATCTTTGATTGGTTCCTTGTACATCTGCATGCAACAAACAATACATGACTATAAAATTAATAGTACTTTTACATATATAATCAAAAGATACTGAACAATGGCAAACGTTGAAAGTTCCAACAAATAAGATAAAAAAAAAAAAAAAAAAAGAAAGCCATTAATTAAAGCAGTAGCACAACAAGGAATAATGAAATGAAATTGAGGAATCGACATCCTTTCATGTCAATTTTCGAATTCTTGGATCAATCTAGCTAGAAACCTGCATAACAAGAACCTCGTATCAATGACTCGAAACAAACTATTCTTCAAACAGCAAATAGACCTCACAACACTACAAGAATAGCTTATAGTCGCATTATCATATGTCTCATTTAGTATTATGACGGAGGTAAAATCCATCACAGACCGAAAAAATTATCATAGAAAATGATTGCAATTTGTCACACGTGTCATGATTGACATGCATCGACATTTCATCACAAACTCATCACAGTCAAGATACACGCGTCACATATACATGTATATGTGGTATCTGTGGTTGTATCATATATGTCACCAATTTTAGTTGGTCAGGCAATATAACTCCCTATAATATATAGTAAAATATAAAATAAAATAAAATAAATTACTCAACTGGAATCTAGAGAGAGCAAGTGAAGCCAGGAGGTGGTGTCTTTCCACAGTAGACAAGAAGCTGAATAGCAAGAGGAACATAGATTTTCAGATTAAGAGCTTTAATCTTAAGCGTAGTGCATAAGCAGGCCGCAGCTTCAGCTTCCACAAGCCCTTTAAGCAGAGGGCAGCACTTATTAACAGCAGGGTCCCCCACTTTAATGGGCATCAGCCCACCAAGAAGGTTCACACATGCACCTAGCTTCAGCGTGTCAATTGGGCAGGTCTTCTTGCCCGCTGGCCGGGGCGCGCAGCCCTTTTTCCCCTTCGGCGGGTTAACCACCGGAGGGACAGTCACCGGAGGCACGGTAACTGGTGGTATTGGCAGTTTAGGGACTACTGCTACGGGTGGCAAGGGAAGTTTTGGTACTGAAACTGGCGGGATGGGCAGTTTGGGCACTACCGGAGGAACTGCAACTGGCGGGATGGGCAGTTTGGGCACTACTGGAGGGATGGGCAGTTCGGGCACTGTGACTGGTGGGATGGGCAGTTTGGGCAGAGGGATTGTGGGTTCGCCGGAGGGGGGCTCAGCGGGGGGGGGTGTGGGTTCGGGTTTGGAGCAGGAGCCACAGTCATTTTCAAGAAGGGCTGTCGATGAAGAAATGGAGAGAATGAAAACGAGGAGAAAAGCTGAAATCTTGGAGGAGTAATCCATGGCAGTTTAATTTTTAATTCCTCTAAGAATATGTGATTGGGTATACAAAGGACTGGGGAGGTATATAAGAAGAAGAAGAGGAGGAAGAATACAAAAAAACCCTAAAACCAGAGCATGTGAACAGGGGGGCAGATGACAAAATATGCTAGTTGTCAACTGCCATGCAATTTCAGTTATCTTTTCTGGAGTTTGTTTTTACACTCAACGTGTTGTCAACTAGACGTGTTATTACATCGGGTGTCCTAGATTAGTAGTTGATTTGTAGTTTATATGTATAGTACCATTGTTAATGCAAGAATTTATGATTTGATTTTGAAGTGTGTATGTCTCCTCTCTTCTCTATTCTATATGATTGTAACTTTGAACCAGTGATTGATCAGTTGGATATATGGGTGAAACCTTATATTTGACACTGTTCAAACATAGTGAACATGTACTCTGTGACCAACCCAATTTCTCATGCTTCTTCCTACATAGTAAAAGATTTGTGAATTATGAGGAGAACTAGGGATTCATTGATGGGACACTTGGAATAGGAATATTCTGCTAAGACTATTGAGTTTTGAAAACTCCGATTGGGAACAAATGAGTTCAAGCTGCATTACTACAAAGCAAAATACAGACGGTTCCAATACGTGCTGAGAATGTTGATTTTCTTCAGTCATTTTGCAAGAATATTTTCTTTCACAACCCAAATAATATCATGTTTTACATGGACGGGGAATTCTTACATATGGTCGAAGGAAATCAAAAATGTTTTGAGACAGGTGGGCTTGCAAGCACGGGGCATTACAAATGGTACAACGGCTGCAAAATGGAACTAGGCAAAATACTGCGCACATGAAATTTACCTATTGAACTTACATGATAAAGTGTTACATACATGCAAGCCATCTCTTGAACACATAGGTATACTTCTAGACAGTGGCAACTCCAAAATTATTAGGTAGTGAGGTTAAAATTTAATTGTTAATTAATGGATAAAATTTAATTAAGAAAAAACAATTTTTAATTCTTATTAAAAATAATTTTTGAAAAGTAGCCAAATTTACACATATGGAATTGAAACATAAAAGTGAAATTAAACACATGTATAAGTATACCAAATTTTATTCAAACTTAAACAATACAAACTTCTTTTTTAAGTAGGAAAAACAAACAATAAAAACTTTAGAAACTCAATAATAAATCATGAAAACGGAGATTGCCTTGATTCAAATGTTTGTGGAAAGTTTAGGAATTGATTTTTCAACAAAAATAATTTCACTAATATCTTATCATTGGAGACTATTGAAATTTGCGAACAACAATAACGACACAGATAACAGTTTTTAAAGATGAAAAAAGTGTCAAGATATTTTATGAAATGTTCTTTGAATTGAGATGGATGTTGTCCAAATTGAAATGTCTTATGATTTATGATTTTGTACAATTCATTTGAATTTATTGAAATATTGATATAGAGAAAATTGAAGAAGAGATAATTATTGAGAGAAATAAAAGGGGTAAACATATTTTTCTATATGTATATATATTTTGTATTGAAAGAAAACTAGGAGAGTCAACTAAATATTTTAAAACGTTAATTGTGGGGTCAACATATATACAAAAGCTATTATAACACTAAATGTATATATAATAGTATATATACATATATTAGAAATTTGTTTTGAGTGGGGTCACTTGACTGCACTATATAGGAAAGGTGGAGTTGCTTGTGCTTCTAGAAGCCCTTTGACGATCTTGCATTGTGTCACTCCATAACGAGGATGTCGTATTCTAAAAGAAGGTTGATAATAATACACATCCTGCATATGGATTAAGAAGTGAAAAAGTTATCATGCACCTTGTAAGCTTTCGCTTAACAACTCATATAGAACAATTCCCATCCTGCAGACCTATGACTTGACAAAGCCTAATTTCACTTCATATTCTTTTAACGTGCACTAACCTTATCATGTATTCCAAAATAAAACTTCCATCAATCACAAAATTTAGAGAACTGTAAATCAAACTTATACAATAATATTACTTGCAAAGAAACAAATACAAAGAATACTATAAGATTGCAAATAGCAATTGCATATAACTCAAGAAAGAGTTATGACCAATGTGTCATACAAATTAATCAACATACAAACTTAATCAAAGCTCGAAGCTCAACTTCCCAGCGCTATAGTGGAGAAATCTTTGTCCTCACTAACTCTTTTCTACCGTATCATTTTTCTTTTATCTATTTTCACGAAAGCATCTTAGTAAAATTTCGTTACAAATTTAATTAGATTCATGACAAATATAAATTCATTAGTATATACCTTATTACAAATTAATTTTATGACGGGATTAATGTCTATCATTGAATTAATTAACTTTTGTGATGAAATTTCTCATCACAAATCAATTAAGAAATTGTTATAAAAATTTGTCCCAAAGTTCATTACTAGCGCCATTATTTTACATATTTTAATTTGCTGATCCTTTTCTAATTAAATCAGTTAGTAATCCATATCAATGAAGGAATTTTAGCAGTCACATATTTTCCATTAGTGAATTAATGAGGGTTTTTTCGGGATGTTCCACCTATTCAGGAGCATGAAATACATCAATGATTTTAAAAAGACTTTGATAATCCCCATCATTTTTTATTTTTTTTATTTTTGTATTGATTTTCTTCTAGGAATTAATTTAATTGGCGACGCATGGTATAAGTATGTCTTATATTCCAAAAAAATAGAACAAGGTGAAATTAATTAATCACGTTTTACGTATAAAAAAAAGAAAAGAAAACAAAAGAAATTGATGTGTTTGGACAGATCACCAGAAAAGAGAGACATGGATCATTCTCTGATGTGGTTGTCCATGTGAGACTTTGTTTTATTATATACTTTTTGAAAGCTACAAATTTACACATCGCATGTTGCCAGTGCGTTGATGTTTACATCCTATCACCAAATAATTGCATTCATGTCCTTTTTAATCAATTTTAATTTTTTGTCACTTCAATTCATTCATTCTTAATTATGATTTTTATTTGTTAATTATTGCTTCTAATTAATTACGAACAATAGATAACATCAGGAAATTCTTCCCCAAATAATTAAAGTACGATTTAATTCATTAAATGTGCAAGATTCCTGCAAAATATTATTGGAGATAATTTGATCTCTAGCGAATCATCATAATTCTATACATATACTGATATACACGTGTTCAAATAATTACAATAAATCATATTAATACGATTAGTAATTATTCTGCTAATATATATATATATATGTACATAAAAGTTATTTACATAATATTAAGTGCAGAATTATCGCTGCAAAAAAAATAAATAAAGAATAACATATATAACGAAAAATTAATTGATTGTAAAAGTTGTCATTAATAACATGTATTAAGTGGCATTAGCTTTCCTCCTGTCACTAATGAGGGCGACAATTATTTTTGTTTTATCACAATTGATAACCAGTGTAATAAGATGTCACTATTGACAATTCATGGCATATGTATTGTGACAATTTTGTGACAATAAAATTATCACTATATATGATTTTGTGACAAGATTTTCTAATTGTAACTAGGTCATCATTATATATTTGTTATTAACTGTCAATGGTAATAGCTTAAACATAATTATTATCACTATTAAATTTGTATAAATTACAATTGTCACAATATAAAATTATTTATCACTTATTATTATATATATTTATAAGTGATAGATTTCGTACTATCATTTAATACGTTGTTATCAATATTATCTTTTTTTTCAGTGAATTCGAAATATAATCAGTGATTTGACAATATCAACTTGTACTACAATACAAGGAGTGCTTTCAATTGTGCTTTTGGCTATTTAATTTTCTGAGATATCAGACATAAATATCATTAGTCACCTTTCTATGCAACTCTAGCTTTGGGGCCTCAACCTCAAAAAATGGTCATCCTATTGAGCATTTCAATGACTAACTTTGTTAATAGCCCTTCCTACAATGGAAAAGGCATTTACCTAGAGGTTAATATATTGCATATTTTAAGAATAATTAAATAATATCTATATTGTTATAGAAAGAAAGCATGTTTTATGCCTACAATGGGAATGTTTTCATATATTTTTACGTATTTATACAATTATTCAAATATATTTATACAATAATTTAGGGAAAAAATGGAGGATAAAAGTGAAAATTTTGACATGTACACACAGTTGTGTTACCAACTTTCAGAATTTTAAATTTATTGCATATTCATACCTTTTAATAAAGCATGAGGCCGGATTTGGTATAGCCTCATGTGTTTTACCCAAAATGCCCCCGTCCTCTTTTCTTTTTATTTATTCATTTACTTTAGTAGAGTAACTATCTATTTTCCCACTACATGCCCCATTACTACATTCACAACCCACTCACTCATTAATTCCATATTTCCATCCGAATGTTTTATTCCAACTATCAATTTCTTGCTGGTAAAATCATCACCTTGCAAACCTGTAAAGGAGTTATGCCTTGGAAGCATTAAAAATTTTGTACCATCAACACAAACATTCTCTTGACGTGAGCTTACTGTGTGAAGAAAAGGTTGCTTAATGTTGTTTCTCAGCACGGTGTAAAATGTTTTGTCCTATCACATATATTATTAAGTTTTGTGTGAGGTTAAATTGGTTGTTTAATGCAGGTACAGTTCAAGATTATATTTATGTGGTTGTTGCATTTCTTGAGGATTGCGCGCTTAAATTATTGCAATGTCCTTTTAGTTTCTTCATTCTAACTTTGATCAATTACCACAAATTTTATTGCATTAAATTTTATTTTGTTGTTAAGAAATTATTGTTAAAAAATTGTAGTACACATGTATCATATGAATGCATATACATTGATTGTATTTCAATTATTAGATGCACGCGCATCGAGTGTGCGACGGTCGCTAGTATATTATCATATGAAATCAATTTTTTTTACAAATTCGCTAAATGTAGTCAGTTTTTACTAAATTCCGATAACTTTTGAGAATTTTGTCCCTATCTTCAAACAACCGACCATCTCCCACCCCCGATTATTCCCTCCCGTTCTCTCCCTAACCTAACCCTAACATTCAAAAACTCAAAACAATAAAATAAAATAAAATAAAATTCTCAACAACAATTCTCTCAATTTTTGTAAGGTAAGTATTTTAATTCGATCTTTATGTTGGCTCATTAAATAAGAAAATTTTATGTATATTTGTTCATATGGTCTAGAACAAGTAACTAAACACCTAATATATTGTTTTAGGCTTGCTGACCAATAACCTAACTTACTAGATTTATTTTTTATTTTTTTTAAAAAAAAAGAAGAAGGAAGAGCAGCGTTGATGGCATTCGAATTTTGTCGTTCCGCCACAATTGCGGCATGAATTGATTTGTTTCCTCTTTTCTTCTTCTTCTTCTTCTGTATTAAATGTTGAACAAAGGCGATTTCCCTTTTTTATTTTTTTTTTGTTTTTTTATTTTTATTTTTTTTACCTCAGTCTTAATTCGAATTTTGCTCATAATCTAATTCGCTCGTGTTGTTGTGATTGGATTATAGAGAACAGAAATTTATCTAGAAATAAAGTCGGAGAATTTTTTTTGGATGCTTTGAATGTTAAAGTCTAAGAAGAAAAAGAAATGAGAGAATTATAAAGAAGGGGGTCGTTAACTGTATGGGGCTCTGGATGAAATTATCCAAAGTGATCAGGATTTAAGAAAAGTTTATCTATGTTTAGCACAACCATAATGAGTTATGGATACTGAAAAATGGTATAAACATTTTATAATTTAAAAATATTTTATAAGATATAAAGTTCGTAAGATCTCCTGAAGAATTTATTCAAATATACTTTCCGTCTTATGCGTGTCATCAGGCATATCGATTGCTCAATAAGGATAATTATATTACATGAGGGGATACGTAAAAAACATTAATTATTACACGTTTCACACAGATTAAATAAGTTAAACATTTCAAAGAAGAAGAAGGCCAAATTATGTGTTTTTGTAGGCTTGATGGTGCGGATGGTCACAACTCAGATAAGTTACCAATATGATTCTGTGATGAGTTGTTGCGTCTTGTCATGAGGCTGTATTCTTTTGTAATGTTCTTCGGTTCTTGAATTTTTTTTGTTTTTCTTTTAAAATGCTATATTTAGGTCCCCCACTTGCTCCTCCCAAACGTGAAAATTCGGACATTCAGATATGGCAATAAAACCATATTTTTATTCGGCTAAAATTAAATATCTGCATCCGTAAGATATTTTACGAATATTCGGATATTTGATGTTTAATTTTGATTATATCTGAATAAGAATGCTAACCCTAAATTGCTTATGTTCGATATCCCAATTCTAGGAACGACACCACAAACTATGAATTAATTAAAGTTCACGTGTGAGACTGTCTAATTTCCAGTTAACAATAGTTTCAAAAGATACGTGTCAAACATCTCCACCAAAAGCCGTCGTCCTTTAAATGAAATTGCACCATTTCTCCCTTTTTATATGAGAGGTGCAGGTTCAAATCTCACCAATAGTATATGGGTACTTGTCTATAATATGATCGTACTATTTGTCTACCCGATGATAATTTAAAGTATTTAAATTGTGTTTTGTTCATCTATTTTTATTTTTATTTTTATTTTTTGAGAAAAAAATTACATTCAATTATTATATCAATATCAATACATCAATGAAAATCATAGGAGATTCACTCATGTCGTCAATATGAACAAATGAATCTAGTAGGTTTTAGCTTTTAACCAACCTTTACTCTTATATGACGGCCGGCGAGGTGATCGTAAACATTATTGCAGCTTTTTTTTTTTTTTTTTT
>JACFYI010001012.1:1829630-1848635 GCA_014898755.1 Handroanthus guayacan
CGGGAAGACCATTTGTTCGTAGTTCAACAACTTAGCAAACTCCTTCCGTTATATTCCAACACAAACAAAGATTGACTGGGAATGACCTTCCCAAATTTGGAAATATTTAATTGGTACATAACCTGCAGATTCCAAAATAAAGAACTTCACATTCATCAGTTGGGTGTTTCATATGTAGTCCGCAGCAGCTTCTTTTACAGGTAAAAAGCTTCTTTTATATTAGAGCCGTCAGTGTTTCACAGGTTTTGTTTACTTAACTATCTCCGAACAGCAATTTGATGAGTTTTTCTTCATGTATCAAGCGCATGCAATGCCATAGCCTCAAATTTCAAGTAAATAAGTTAAACTATTCTCACACACTAATATCTACGTTATATAGTTATTTCTTCCAAATAAATTGGGTTAATAACAGCAGTTAGAGCTTTCCTAACAACAGAGCACTGTATGCAACCATAAAGAATGGTATGCTAATCTAGCAACTGCAGGAGCTGTAACTTCAACCAAAAATTCCAATTAGTTGCAATAAACAATCCTTTTGTAAATGCTGTAAATTGTTCAATCATGTAGTGTGGGAAATTGACTTTTGTTAATTTTGTAGCATCTGCTCTTCCATAAATTAGCATTCAGATAATCGAAAATGAGCTTAATTTAATTGTTCCATGAACATTACTAAAGATATGCCTATTGTCGTCCATTCAGATGATACCTTTTTAATGCATGGCAAGTCTAATTTACATAAAATGCTGAGGTCTGAACACAGGAATGGGAAAGATATCACTTCTAAACTCAGGCTATACCAAATGGAGGAACAATTTATCTTAATTTCTAATGCTGTTGTTCTCGAAGACAATCTGAAATATTGTAAACAAATAATTTCTTATGTCATAATAAGCCATGCAAGATGCTAATTCACTTCAATGACGTCCTCAATTTAAGAATATTGTCCTCCAATCCAGCGTCTTGCACAATTCAAAAGTATTATTAGGAAGAGTTTCTCCATTATTAAGTTTTCATATATCAGCCGAGCATTGAAATAGAATTAAAAAAAAAAAAAAAAAAAAAAAAAAACAGACTCCTATAGATCTAATGATTCATCAAGAGATGATCATTCTCAGGCTTTGATGGTAGTGGTATTATTTCACCACTATCACACTACGGTTAAGTGGGTTCCCCTCTTGTGCGAAACTCCCTTACACTTTGCTTCACTTTTATATGAGCACTTTCTATGCCATCCATCCCAGCAACAAAACTCAACCCAACTGCTCCTTCCATCACTCTGTAACTACCAGCTCCGTACCGTGATGTGAAATACTCATAATTCGGCCTGATATATTCCCCAGTTTTTAGCCCAAATACCTTGGTAAATCCAGTACGAAATGTCATTTGTTCACTGCCAGAATATGAGTAACTTACTGTATCTTTGACCGATGCCTTAAGAATTACATACCTCTGCTCCATATCATGCATTAAACTTCCAAGATCTGTACAATGCTTAGCACATGAGGCAAAAAAATTTTAAGCCATCACTATGATATATTGTTCCATAAACATTATTCAGGACAGGTGGAGGTCATTTTGAAGTTCTTGCACTGCAAGTAAAACAATGGATGAGAACGAGAAATTGTAAAGCACTTCTTTTAAATGGCAAGTGTTCTTAATCATATTTGCAGATGCATCAAGTATCTGCAGATAATCTCTTATCTCTATGTCTCTCATTTCTTTGTCCAACAACAATTTCCGTTCATTTGATGCCAACATTGTAAAGAAGCATTAACATTCTTCTTCAACGTCATATTGCCTCTAAAACTATCATCACTCAGATTCTAAATCTTATCCTCAGAAATAGTATGAGTAAGCTACTTGACATTGTCACTGACTAAAGCATCGCATGAAAAAAGTAAATATCAACAAAAAGAAATAACCCAAAACTTGTCAAACAAAAGGAACTAGGCAAATTTACCATCAGGCAAAGACAGAGGAAAATCAGTCCACAGCTCGGACCTCCCAGATATCTTCCGAACAAAGTCCACAATTTCTTCATCAATTCCCACTGTATACTCTTCCTCCTCCTCTTCTTCCTCTTCTTCCACTTCATAATTCTCATCACCATCATTGAGTTGACTCTTTAGCTGTAAGAAATTCGAAGTTAATTTCGAGGATAATAAAGAAAAGCCCGATCTGAAGGAGCCCTGAATTTCCGCCAAATCATGCCTTATTCCCTCAATTGTCTCCGAAGAAGAAGAGGGCCCAGAAGCCGACGTGGTCTGCGGCGGCGCAAGAAAGGCAGCCACACCTCGGAACACGGCGGAGAGATCATCCTTAGCGCCGGAAGAAGGGCTTCTTGGGGTGCCTTTGCTGGGTGAGGTAGGTGCCGGTGAGCTGGGATCATCATCATCTGAGAAGGGATTGAATAGTGAAGGAATCCAAGAGGACATTTTTTATCACTCGTTGCAGTAATTTTTGCCTGAAAAAGGAGAATTAAATCAGGAAACAGGGAATATCATTTCTATATTGATCATATTGAAGTGCTTATCGGTGAGCTTTTCGGCAGATACTGAAGTTGAAGCTTTTCTTCGTTTAATGCTCCATTTTTTATTTTTCATTTTTTATTTTTCTGGGGTTTGTTCGTAATTGTACAAGATTTGCGCTTTCTGAGCTAATCTTTGGACTCTTCTAATTCTTTTGAGTCGGGGTACACTCTCTGTGTAAATAAAATAATACAAAATATAATTTATAATCTTATTCCTTAATTAAAATAATTAAAAAAATATTTTAGGAATACTACATCAAACCGTATCATAAATATCTGGTTCTTCATGTGTATTATTATTAATTAGACCTATCAATTTAAATATTTGAATGCATATCAATATATCAATATTTGTATCGCACACTTAAATAGTTATCCGCATTAGTATTTGTATCATTCAAATATTAAAAAATTTATCTACATATCAGCTAGATCATATTCTATACGGATATTATTCTCATTCATTATAATATCCCGATATTCGAATTTTATGTCTAGGATTTATTTTAGAAAATATAAATTAAAAAATTTATTAATAATTTCAAATCCTAAATTACATTTATTAATAATTTTATGTCTAGGATTTATTAATAATTTCAAATCCTAAATTATGATGATCATCATCGCAAACATAAGAAACTAAGGTCGCATATGCAAAATTTATATGCGAATTACATTTTGTTATTTAAATACCCGTTCTGTAGTCCTACTTGATCTGCTTCAATAATTTTGCTTATATAGACTTTTTTGGGTTCACTTTTGAGGACCAGTCTGTCGCAGTTGGCTTGGATGTTAAAGCTCCTCCATTTGGGCTGGTTTTACTCTAATGGGCTTGTCTACTTTAATCACTGGTTGATTGTACGTTGATCACACTTGACTGTTTATACTTAATGGGCTTATTCATGGGCCTCAAAAGAATTTTCTTGGGCCTCATGTATTATTATTGGGCCTTGTCTCCCTTGCTTATCCGTAATTATATATTGAAATCGGGGGTTGTTAAATATAAAACAGTTTTTACTAACACAAAGCAGCTGAACACATATAACACCTATTATATAAACATTACCCCGGACAAAGAATTCAATTATTTTCAAACTGCACCAACTTTTTAACAAAAAATTTAACAATTCTTAGAAATTATTATTAATTTTCGCATATACAACATGAGTTCATCATATTTGAAGCAAAATTCTTTCATAAGCAAGGTAAAAGTTACAAAAACAAAGAAAAAATGGTCTAAGTTGTTCTATGCAATTTGCGCCCGAAAAGAATGCAATTCAGCACGACTTGGGCCCTCTTTGGATGCAGATCTACATGACTTCCGGCTTGCACCCAGCCAAGGTGCAAATCAAGAGAACTTGCGCCCTCTTTGGGTGCAAGTCCAAATTTTGGTCTGAAACATAGATTTGGGCTGTTGTCACAACATTACCCGCACACCCCCTATTGTCATGTAGGAAAGAGTGGTATTCTTGCATTGATCTTCATCATATAACCTCATCTTATGAAACGAACAAAAAATGCAATTTTGACATCAATTCATTAAAAGGGTCCCCAAAAAAAAAGAAAAGAAAAGAAAAAATCACCACCTTCAATTCACACATAACACATCTAAGGTACTAAAACCAACACATTAAGAACTTGTATGACACCCCAACTGACTCCTATAAGTGAGGAAAATGTTAGCAGCACCGTAATGCGCCAAAGCGCCCAACACAACAAACACATGAAAAATCTGATGACTTTGTCCCGCAAGATCGAACCGCCCGGGCATCCAACGTTCAGGAACCCTACTAACATAAAACATTGTCCCAGTCAAGTACGACAATGCCATAACCGATTCATACGCTAATATAACATTGCGATGGGGATCGTTCCAGTTGGCTATAAGTGCATGTACTGCAGGAATTAGGCCAAACAAGCCCATACAGACAAAGAGCAACACACGAAACGAACGACATTTTCCAGACGAGAGGGCCGGGGAGAGGAGTGTTACTACAGCGCATGTTCCCATGATTGATATGACTGTAAGATAGACAATTTGCCAATGTGGGGTGCATTGGAAGATGTAGTACATTGGGGGGAAGAAGGAGGTGATTATCATGAGAGTGATTCCGACGTAGTCTAGTTGGAGAAGGTGTGTGTTTAATTTGCGAGAATGGCAGCAGAAGAGGTGGCATAGGGAACTTGAGAGAAGACAAAACATTGAGCCACTAAGGAAGACGTAGAATGGCCAATTTGCAGTTGTGTTTTCCGAGGTTGTTGTGGAGAGACTTAGACTTGCTTCTTGCTTTAAATCTATCAATTTTGTTGGCCCCTGATACCCAAATTTAAAAAAAAAAAAAAAATTTTAGCTTTTATTTGGATTGTAATTTTGCAGAAGAATTAATAGGTGATGATATCTGGGAGAATTAATTGGGCTTACTGGGGAAATTAATTTGTTGGAGATATTAGCTTCTGCACTTGATGGAAATTGCCTGTAATTAAAACAATAAAATGGTGAGGGCATTATTTCCAGTTGCCGTTGCTTCAGGTAGGGACATAAGGATTTGTTTGGGTTACGCCGTGAAAGCGATTAGTTTATGAGATTTGATATTTTGAATTTCACATATCATACTAGCAAATTTGACGATAAAATAAGTATCTAAATTAATGCAAAACAAATTATAAGTCCACAATATATAGATATCAAGAAAATCAAATCAATCTATTAAAGATTAAGAATTTTTGTCAAACGTATCACTACTTGAATCATTTCACTTTCAATTCCCAAATACTGGAAGGTCTACTTTACTATTACTAAATACGTCTCTAATCAAGAAAGCGCAGACATAGTTTTGATTTAGGGCAGACATATTTATTTAAAACATCACACAATTCCTCAAACATCTTATAAAATGTTAGATATTTAAAATAAGTTGTTCAATTAAAATATTTGAATAAAACAAGATGTCAATATGATGGTTATGTAATTAAAACGTTAAAATTGAAGAAACATATTAAAATTTAAAAAATAAATTAAAAACTCCTTATTTTTCTGTAAAAAAGCTTATATGATTCTAAAATCTCGTTTGAAAACATTGTACGCTCTTAGAAAAGAAAAGGGAAAAAAAAAACACACACACTTATTAATATCTTATAAAATATCTGAAAAAGCGGATAAGCTCAGTACCCATATAGAACCTCTTAATATATATATTCAGAGTGAATTAATGTTGCCCAAAGAAAGAGATGATAATATAAATTGATTAAACTTACCCAGTAAACCTCGTGATGAAATCTGCCACTTGAGGCACATCCATTGCATTGGCTACAGTCAATACCACGAATAACAAAAATCCCAATAAATGCCTGCAATAGCATAAATAATACAGAATATTTATAAAAATTAATTAAAATACATACACATAATAACCAGGAAATTTAAATAATTTAATATTTAACAATTTGAATATGCTAAGTTAAAAGCAACATAAACAAGAAGAAGAACAAAAGTACCTTAATTTAAATTAAAAAAAACCACTGTGACATAAAAAATCACAGTATTGTACACTAGAACAAACCAAAATCCAAATAATCAATCAATAAATAGTGCTATTATAGAGGTAATTAAGAGTGAAATTAAATATTAATGCTACTTACGTCCAGACATTAAGTGTCTCATTATGCCACCGAAATAAGCTGAAAAAAGCTATTTTGAGAGGCCATTCAGCTCTATAATAATTCAATATGTACTCATTATCCTTCATATAATCCGGCAATTCATGATAAGACAAAAGAGGATATCTTTTCCCTTTATTTCTGTTACTACTAATCTTGATCTGATTCTTGGATTCAGCTGCTGGGAGTGAGAAAAAGCAGCAAGTTGGATCCCTTTCTTGATTCATAATCCCTTTAATTTTCCTCTTCCGAAGAGACCCTTTTCTAGCTTTGATCATAATATTGCAAATATTATTGAAATAAACAAGAAAATAAAAACCCTTTTCATAAAAAAGGAAGAATGAAGAAGAGAAATGGAAATGGGGGAAAATTAAAGGGTATTAAGTGTAGAAGGGGGAGATGACAATATGAGCAACTGCACCAACAAACAACATTTAAAGATTGGTTGAGTGTCATAGTGTTATGGCTTGTTTGGCTTGACAAATGTCCCACATTTAGGTTTTGTATGCAAGTGGTTTGGTTATCAATAAGTTATCGAGGTCATTGAGGTCGTTTTCTATCTCAATTTATTGCATGTAAATGTCATTTTTTGTCGCTTTTTGCCATTAATATTTATTTAGGATTTATAAAAATTATTTAGTTTCAATTTAATTTTTTTTAATGTAAATTATAAGTATGTTAGTGGGATTTTTATAGTTTTTTGTTTTTTTGTTTTTTTGATACAGTGGGATTTTTATAGCTGATATGGTTGCTTTTTGTATGGTTCAAGGACATTGATCTATCACTTTTTCTCTTTTTTTTTCCTTTTAATTTTTGTAGCTTTTTTTTTTTGGTAGCTAATATATAGAGTTAATAAGCATATATGATTTTCAGTTATATATACTTGTGTGTGTGTATATATATAAGTTAAAAACTAGATTTTGTTTATTGTAGATGGATAGGGATATTTTGATGTATTTCTAGTCGTTTCATATCTGTAGGAAATTTAATAAAGGTTTGTTCCTAATTACCCAACTTAATTTATAGAATTGTTGATGGAAAAGTGACACACATAAAAGAAATTATTATTCATGATAAAAGATTAAGTGAAAATGTAAAAAATTACTCTCATAATAATTATTAATTTATGTAATGAAGATTATTATTCTCATATAATAATGAGTTAATAATAATATGAATTGATATTTTAGGTTGCTATTATATATTGACAATTAGTGATACACATTTAATGATAATTTATTAATAATACAACTATGATTTGTAATAAGATAATTAGTACCAGTACATACTAATATATCAGTAATTATTAATATGAACAATTTAAACACAAATTTTATCATTATTAAAGGATCAATTACTCATGCAACAAAATAATTATTTTACCTCTAACATAACTTTCTCATATTTAATATATTACGACAATTTTCTTTTCTTTCTTTCTTACGGTGAACTACAAAAGCTTTTCTTTTCTTTTTATTGTTTTTAATTTTTGAGGAAAAAAACATTATTTGTTAGTAGGATAACATTATAAGCTAGTGTGAGGAATGTTTAAATTATCATAATTAATAATGTAGATAAAATTGGTTACCTTACACATTACTAAGATTTAGGACACCTAACCTTTTCCACATAAAGTCGTTAATTACATTCACAAAATCCCTTCATTTTACATAATAAATTACTGTTTTCTTTTTCTTTTTCTTTTTCAGTTTCCACTGCACAATATTACATTATTTATAAACCTGTTAAGAATAAAGTGTGAAAAGTTTTAGCCAAAATTGGGTTCACAAAATCATCAATTATTTGTTTAGAAAACAATTTCTTACACGAGAGCAGCTTCATCGAAATATTTAAATCAATCAACAATATAATTACATAAAAAATTAATTAATATCAAGTTCAATAACTAAAAAACAAATATATATATATATAAGTATACTATTTAGTAGAAAACAACTTACTTTTCAATTATATTACAAGTAAATAAGAAAATATGCAACAATCTAAATGATTCATTGCCTCAAAATAAGTTTATGTTTTTATTTTTTATTCAAAATATCGATAGACGTCAATAATCTAATTAACAACAATCAATTATTTATTACAAATATTCGAATATGGAATTCTAGCTACCAAAAAAGATTAAAAACGTAAGTAAATAAGCATGTGTTTTTATGGATTAATTCAAATTTGAACTAGTCTATATAGCGTTTATGACTTAGTTTTACTTTATGTTGAGTGTTTTTTTGGGATAATGGGTAGGTGAGAAATTGAAACCATTTTAGTTGGGAAGCTAAGCAAACAACGCGTCTTGCTTTTACTTTTCATTACTTCTCATTCCAATTATAATTAAAAGATTTGGTTAGTTGTTGAGATTAGCTAATTGTGGTTAATTATCTTCTATGCTTAATTACGCCTAAAAATAATATATATAATTTTGCAGCTTTCAATAATTAATTTGTTGCCCTTACGAAACCACATAATATATCCAGTATATTAAATCACACTATATCTAGAATCTTGATTAGACTTAAGTAAATCATTATATACACATGCGGATATTACAATAATTTTTAATATAGTACGTGTAGATATCAAATATTGGTTTCCATTAATTATGAACATTTTCTATTATTTGGTTTACATCTAATTGCAAATTAACTCAAAACTGCATGCATTAAATCATGATGATGATGATGATGATGAATCCTAAGGTCTGAACCGTTTACAAAAACTTTTCTCTATATTTCATGTTACAAATATTCCTTAATATTTCTTTCCATCTTACATATTTATTGACAGTTGACCGTGATAGAAATTTCAACGTATCTGCTGAAATTATAAGGAAAAATTTTGTAACTTCCAATGACCAACTAAATTTCTATTGAAAAGGAATCAAATCTTAATGGGGCTTTAATAATCAACGCTAGGCAATAAAGATAATGCACATTATCAATACAAGTCATATTTTGTCAACGTTGCAACATAGGGGATTAGTTAACACGTCACATGTTCTAATTAGGACAACCATAGCTAGAGTTGTACGACCGCTTCAATTCAAACCGCATCACTTTATTCAGCTGATGGTTTGATGGATTAGACTTGGGTTTATTGAATAAAAAATTGTAATTTTGGGACATATATGATTTTTTATATTTATAAATCGCAAAAACCGCTCCAACCGCAATATATATACTCTAAGAACATTAAATTTAAAATAAAAATATTATTGATACTTTTAGTTTATATAATTTGTAAGACTTCTACAAATTAAAATTTATAGCCCACAAGTCAAGTGATTTATAAGTCCCAGTTTACTAATTTTCTACTAAAATAAGCCCATAAACCAAGTTAAGAATAAAATCATGAAATGTTTGCATTTCCTGTTTTAATTCAACAGTTGAGTTTCAATTTTGATTTTGAAATTTTCTTTGCACTTCAAAGCTAGGACGGTTATAACATATATTCCATGACGTGGCCGTAGATGGGTCCTCTCATTACTACATAGACTGGCATTAGCTGTTGTGAAGATGTTAGTTCAAAGGTATGCCCAACATTAAATTGCATTTATGTTCAATCAATATTCTATCACATTTACATTACTGTTCACGTCGTTGATGTGCCTTCTTTGACCAAATTCCGTATTCTGAATTTGCCTTGTTACCACATAACAGATTATATTTGTATGAGCCACTTTCCAATTAGTTATTAAAATTTAAATTTTATTTAATTGATGTATTAATATTAGAATTGGGTGCATTTATAATTGGTCATTAAAAAGAAAAAGAAAATCAAAAAGCTCTTCACAAATAATAGAAATAGCTCTTTGAATTCTCCTATTTATCAAACTTCTCTATGGAGAATAAATTTAAGGATAATTACCTCAAGACAACCTAAAATTGACATAGTTATAAAAATACCTCCATGATTTAAAAAATTACAATAACACTCTCATCATTAAATTAACAATCGACTTGTAATCTTTTAAATATTATGTTAGATTTTTAGTGGATCTAATTAAAATATTACAAATGCTTCACTAAATTTTTCAAAACTAATGGTATGGAGTAGTATTAATTTTCTAGACTACAAGATGAATTCCTATAGTAAGAGACCAAACCTCAATGAGAGCTGAGGAAATTATGGCGAAAATTTAATACCTAAATTGAGATCATTTTCTATGATCACATGACTCTTCTTGAAGCTGGCAGCCGGTTAAGATCCCCTTTTCAAACCACGGTACAATTCTCATTCCAATTCATGATACATCATACACGCCGAGTATATTTCATCCGTTATCAAATATTTTTATAAAGAAATATTCAATACAATTATTACAAATTTAACAGATGAAGTAGAGAATAAGATACGATTTGAAATAAAGGATCTGAACACATTAATTGGGAGAGGGGAATGGTAAGCAAGAGATGGGCATAAATAATTATCACTTGTACCAGCAAGACATAGGTAACACCGTAGGCACCGATTGAAAAAGAAACATTACAACATCTGTACAACCATTATATCTGCTTGTATGACAAAGAAGCAAATTGAAATAATTTTCTCCAGAAAGGGCAACCAAAGGAAAAAAAGGGTCTCATCTCAAAGGTTTATTAAGAAAATATAATACATCATTAAGCAGCCGAATTATAAACAGGAAGTAATCCTTAAGTAATTGGATACTTACTATTTTAACATGCATACAGGGTGGTAAGCAAAAATTTTAGGCCTTAAGAAAACCTACCTCCTCCAACGAGGTTCGGAGTTCCAAGCTGCTGCATCCTTCGGAGGTTCTGGCAATTTTAGGGCTGTCATAATAGACGACATCTGTGAGGGGATAACTTCTGTTGGTATGGAGTTGGCTGCTCGCGTTGGTGCAAACTCCGCCCAGCACTACAGACCTGTGAACGCCACCAAGCAATCCTTCGTAGTCGGTGTCTCCACTTTCCCCGACGAAAACAACTACTTTTGACAAGTCCATACCCCAGCGAAGATACAGATACCTGAAGAGCAAGTTCTAGAGGTTAAGAGGTGTTCGGCTATGCTTAGTTGAAATATCTTATAAGATCTTACATTTTCTATAAGAGGTTTTTAGAGCTCATAAGATTTTAGATCTTGTTTTTGAATTAAGTTGTTTAAGTGTTTGGATATAATAAAATCTCGAAGCTTATGAGATGTTAATAATAAGAATTTTGTCATTAATAAGGTTATTATAAGAAAGAAGCAAGTTAAGATCTTGAATCATTAACAACCCCTCGCCTAATTTAAATAACTTATAAGATCGTAACATATCGTGTGAGATTATGAGCTCTTGTTTAGAAAATATAAACTAACATCTCAAAGGTACCATAATGAGAATCATTTACTATGTTTCACAAACATAATTACCCATATAACAATAAACTATAAGCGACTCAAAGCATGAACCATATTGAAGCCAACTAATAATGATTGCCAAGCAAAGGCTACACAAGTCCACTGCTTCAGGATTTACGCCTCTTGCAAAGTGTGCAATTACTTAACTAACTATACCTATGTTTGGATCTTGGGAAATCTCTTTTAAACTCCGAATTTGTACTTTAATTGTCATACTTCTACCTTTCCTTTTCATTTTCCTCACTAAATTCGTAATCTGAATGTCGCATAGAGAGAATAATATAATGACTACCAAGTATAGACGACATTTTACCTGAGTGCTTGGGAACGAGAAGCCATTAGTGGAATTACATTGATCTTACTTCCATTTTGACAATGGATAACATGACAACGTAGTGCCTGAATTCTCACAAACTTCCTAAGTTCCTTAACTGGGGGAACCTGCAGCCAAAATAAACTCATCAAGTTAGTAATTTTGGGTGAATAGCCCTAGTGTACCTACAGATTGCAAGATAAAGCACTCCAGTAAAATATGAAACACGACTATTAATCTACTACTGGACCCCTATACTTGTCGTTCGACACTTGCAGACGTTTCAAAATTGTCAATGTACTACGCCCTAAAGCTCTCAAAGGGGATTGAGATAAAGACATGAAGGAGATATGTTTTACCACTCCAGGCTTCCGAACTTTAAAAGAATAGCAGTAGTCTGCCGAAGCTTCTTCATCTTCAACAACAATGTGTTCTTCCTTTTCTCCAGTCTTATCTGTAACAGAAGCTGCCCAACGCAATAAAGTCTTCCTCAACCCTTCGCCTCCCCAGCGGTACTCAATATGTGAATGATAATACAAGTCCACCACAAACGGGTTGTTTTCTGAATGAACAGATGAGTAATAAAGATCACCACCACTATTGCAAATAAATGCATCAAAATCCGTGGGGTTCAATCCTTCTGAAATCAGAAAAGAACGTATTTCTGTGATGTTAAAGGATGTTGCTAATATAAATCCAACTGAACCTTCACTTTTTTCCTTCTCCACAGCCTCAAAAATCTTTCTAACACTTTCAGCAAGACCAGTACTTCCATCCTCATCCACAGCAATCACAAAAATGTGTTTTCTCCTCCTCAATGCTGGGAACTTACCAGCATTAGGATTCTGGTCTCCTTTATCGGTAGACCCAGATTTCTGTGCGCTTCTCACCACACCCTTAGACCATGTCAACATAGCATTTTCTAGCTTGCTCTTCCGGTCTTCAGAGTCCAAGGAACCCCCGATATTTTCCCGACTCTCATTCTTATCTCCTTCAAAGGAGAACTTGAGGTTCAAAGATATATCTTGTATATCCCTCAAGGAGTCACTTGGTGAATCTGATTCTGAATTTTCATCATCATCGTCATTTCTCAACCATCGAGGTTGCCTTGGTTTGCAACTTGCTATTTTGGAGAGATAAGTTTTACAATGTTCTGGCCATGAAAAAAGATGAATATTTTTTAATCCATTTGCTCTACATTTCGCCCAAAGATGCTTATCTGCAACCAGCTTCAAAAGAGCATCAGCAATGGACTGCTGATTGTGGGGATCAACAAGGAGACCATTGTCTAGAGCCTGCCATCAACATGAAAAACCAATGTGAGAAGTAATCTTCAGGAGGCAAATAATATCCCGTAAGATCCTTCCTACTGAGAATTAGATAAAAGGCACTGATATACCTTGTGTATATCAACAGGGCCACCATTTTTCGTCGCAACCATTGGCAAACCATATGCTGCAGCCTGTTTATAGCAGAACACTCGTATAGGTCACATGAACAAAAACTCAGAAGTTACTGTGTGTAAATTGAAGGCATACCTCAATCAGAGTAAGCCCAAAAGGCTCGATAAAAGCTGGATTTATGAAGACCCCCTGTCCAAAGTAAGAAGTTTATGTCGAAATAAGTTTATAGATAAATGGTACTAATTTAGTTAAGAATCCCAAATATGGGTGTGCGCTAAAATAGTGTATCAATCCATCCACCACTTGAACATTAGACGTGTATCAATATTACCCCCAATATGCTTCCGTTTCATTGATCCTGTCCCAGAACAAATTTGAAGCCTAATTTCATATGCTTTCTAGACGGTCGGAGTTATACTTAGGATTAACACAGTAGACAGATCAACGCAGCTGCTGGGAAGTTGGCAACCTTGTCTGCTTGCTTTTGCCTTATTCTGTTTCTGAGATGAGTTGAAAATGTGATTTGATGTGGACTAATATTTGGAAAATACTGTTCCAAACAACTGATAGGCAATTTATATACCAGTGCAACCTTGGTTTCTCAAAGACTAATTTGTAAAGCTATAGCTTTTGATGAACGAACTTGGTGGATTTTAGAAATCTAAGGAATCCGGGATATTGGAAAGCTGTCTGCATCATGGGGAGAACCAAACAGAATATTGATCGGAGACATCCATCGGAGACCTAACCTCTTCCAAGATCTTAACACTCCCCCTTTGACATTGATTGACAGAAAAAACCAGGAGCGTTGTCGATTAGTCAGTAAATTTTACATAATCTGATACCATATCTTCTACAACATCCACAAACACATTTTAATACAAACACTAGAGTTCACATCCGAGTATGCTATTCTATTCAATCAAAATACTTCTTCATGAGCAAGATCCAAAGAAAGCTCAACATATTCAGCCATAATTGCTGGAAGCAGTTTAGATTGTCTTGAAACAGCGAGCTAGGAGAGCTGAATACGATTCTTTTATCTTGACTCAATAGCACAGTTCAGAATTTCATTAAGTCAAAGATTATTAAGAAAATATTCAGAAGGACTATTGTTAAGAAATTCTATAGTTCAGTCCCTGCAAATCAGTCTATTACCTTGAGCTACAGGAGAAACATGAGAGTACCTTGGTTTTTGCTGCTAGACGGTAAATTTCAGGAACATCAGATTGCCTGTGATGTTTAGGATATGCCACTTGGCCATAGAGATCATATTTGTCAATCATCTTAAGGATGGATAGAAGCACTGACGCATTCGTTCCCGACATTTCATCAATATTATCTCTGTTGCCCATTATCAAGGTCTGCAAGAACACAAAGGAAAAGCAGCTAAAAACACCAAAGCCAATGCACTTCCCCGTGCAATTACAAGAAAGTGCTCACTCTAACTTACAAGATTAGCAAGCTCCCTTAGTGGTCGACATTCCCCAAATGCCTTGACCAAGGTCATGAGGTTCTTCTTTGGATCTGGCCTGGCAAGTGCAAGAATCATTGGCTTCCTTGGATTTGAAAAGAAACGCATTACCTGTTCATGCATCACATAAGATGCTGGGACAAATTATGGGAACACTAGAACAGCAAAATATATTACACGAAAAGTCAAAACTTCATAAGTCTTGCAATTTTTCTGACTTGAGTGTATATTGGTTAGGTCCAACCTCTGCCCA
This sequence comes from Handroanthus guayacan, assembly GCA_014898755.1. Classification (NCBI taxonomy): domain Eukaryota; kingdom Viridiplantae; phylum Streptophyta; class Magnoliopsida; order Lamiales; family Bignoniaceae; genus Handroanthus; species Handroanthus guayacan. The sequence continues at coordinate 1,844,637 of JACFYI010001012.1, forward strand.
AATAGGTGGATCTGGAGACTTCCCATCTTCGTTTGCTTCAGCTTCAGTATCCATGTCTCCATCATGTGGAATAATGTGATGGAATTCCATCCCAGGTGGAATTACCTGCACAAAGAAACTCATGCTCTCAGTGAAATAGCAACAATTACATTTTAATTGCATTCAGAAAAAGATGTATGGTTTAAAAAGAAAAAACTCCAGCAGGTATACTTAGACATGATGAAAGATTATAACTTCAAGATATTTCACCAGATTTATCTGAAGCTGAAGGAATAGTTGATTAAGAACTTTAAGCCTCATGATTCAAGTGAAACACAATAATCTCTCAATTTCCCAAGTTCACAAGCAAATTAATTGAAAATATAAAACGCTTCAATATAAAAAAAAATAGGGTGTGCATTTACTAGATGGCATATAATATCACCAGAAGAAAGTTTCCGCTTCCTTCATGGTACATTACAAATTTTGAAGCAGAATATTTTTTGTTTTCTTCCTCCTTTTTTTTTTTTTTTTTTAATTTATCCACCAACTAATTTGCAAAAATTCTTTATCACTGTGCCTAGAGAAAAGACACAGGGAGCTGTTCAGGCAAATTCTGCTAAAAGACCTGACCTCAACAGCAGATGCACTAAAAGCAGTAATAACTCAGTAGCAGATGCACTAAAAGCAATAATAAGCAGATATTACACATAACCACGACCCTGAACATATTATTGAGAAATATTGACAAGCATAGAACTTTATTTCTAAAAGAGTAATACAGTACTTACAACCATGCGAGGCATGAACCTTCCGTAACAGCTGACGTTACGCCTGATCCTAGCACGTAGTTTACGCTCTAGTATTGGATCAAAACCATCATACAAACGCCACTGCTCCTCTATCTCTTGTCTTGTGCTAGTAATGACTATTTCTGAAGCATCAAGGGATAATTCCTCTGCCTCTATTCTACGCATTATTTTGTAGGTAGAATTAATCTCGTCCCTGGACAATCGACCTTGTCTCAAAAGTTGTTCCAGCTTATCACGACCCAATGAATGACCAGTGAACAGCATGGGAACATTCAGAGCACCAGATAAAAGAGCTGCAGAGTCACCTGCATCTGCATAATGCCCATGAATAGCAACAGGCCAGACTGGATGTCCATTACCAATTTGCTCACCGAGAACCTTCGACATCTGTATAATGTGGCTAAGAGCACCATCAACAAATTCAGGGATGTGAGGCCACAGAAGTTCTTTCGGGACATATTTATCTTTTGGCCCAAAGGGAATACGAATTATATAAGCACCACTACTTTCTCCCATCTCATCCATCAAGCCTTCTGAATTTCGTGGAGGTAGCATCTCTGTTGGTTCACCATAACTCCAGTCTACATCCGGAGATGATACTTGTCTAGTAAGCAAATCAACACGATATACACCTGGCATAGAACCTAAAGCCCTTGCCAGTTCAACAACATACTTCACCTGTGGAAAACATCAAAGAAGTCATCTCTATCAATAAAAGGAAATCAACAACTAACTGGCCTCTGCATAAAGCAACTGAGACTATAAAAGAAGCTTATATGACAAAAAGAAAACAACTTTAATTATGAGACAAATATTCCTTGAAATCAAACCCAACCTGACCACCAGTATCAGAATCACGGCCAAGCTCCATGTTTTCCCCACGTATCAACCCATGAAGGCTGTAAGAGAACTAGTGTCAATAAAGCATGTAATTTAGTTAAAGTATATAGTTTTTGGATCATAACCTTTAAACAGGGGCATCAAATTAGAAAACCATGCATGTTCAGATTCCAATTTTTCCGTCTAATCACGCAGCAGACTTAATACAAAGTGATCTTATCTTGTGCCTTATAAAATGTCAAAACACATCATCAATACCAAGTCTTTTTCTATCACAAAAGAAAAATATAAGAGATTTACACCATACCTAATTAATACAATATACAACTTTTTCCCTTTTTGTTGACTAGACCAGGCCTCCATGGTATCAACAGAACTAATTCTAGGCAGCCGGCCTCTATTGCTTTCACTGTGAACTGAGAGCTCGATAACTGTATCTCCTTTTTCCCCCTCTGACAGGTCTTCCGACATATCAGCAACTGCTTCTCTGCGACCTCTTTCACGTTCAAGACGGCGTTTAGCCATCCTCTGGGCTTGCTCTCCCTCAAGCTACACAGATTACTTATCCGTCAGTGAAAGGAATGATGAAAATTCAGCATATAACACATTCAGCTACTAATCATATGTTGCGTTACCTAGAACAAAAATGTGAGGAAATGGAGGTGTTGAACAAGACAATGGTGTAAAGAATGCTCAGAAATGTCATGTGAAAAATTGAAGCATGGCAAAGCAATTATCAATACAGTTTGCCAATATTTCAATTGCAAGTTGAATGTCAATCTGAAGGAACTTGCATTTATGGAAGAACACAATTCAAGTTCTTTATTTTATAACATTCAGTAAGAAGCACCAAGGTAAATAACATTTGCTAAAGAATGACACAACTGAAGCATTGTCTGCATATCCAAGGTATCGGGGTATGATTTGACAACTCCAGAAATAGCTTCCAACTATGCTACAAGCATTGACCAGATCAAGAGCTTGAAATGAAAATGCGGAGCAAGAAAGAAATAGATTTAAACAAAAAAGATGCCTCTTTCAGTCAAAAACAAATTTCATTGGCTTCACATATTCTCTTGAACACACAACAGAACTTCCAAAAAAAGGAAAGCCTTTTGAGGACCATATTTCATTTGCTCCACGCCTTCTCTTGAGTTACAACACCGGTTAGGTTCCTGTATTCCAAAATGTTGCTCTATCTCCTATCACATATTTTAAATACATGACAAGTGTATCAGATATTTCTTTATAAAAATACGGGATTGTGGATTTGATACACTTGACATGCATCCGTGCAATGGAATAGAAAATGAAATACGAATTGAATGGTGGATCCAGAGTGCTACAACACTTCACGGAAAAGCCAAATTTTGTTCACTTATCAAACTCTCCACTAATTAGGCCCATATTTTCACTTCTTTATACTTGCCAACACAGTCAAATGATTCTATTAAACTGTGAACAGATTCACTTCGTATATTTGCCCCTGAACTGTAATATGCTATGACTGCATGCATTAATAATTTAAAAAAAAAAAAAAAAAACTCTGAGGAAAACCTCAAATAACGATAAAAAATAAAATAAGAAAAAATAATTACACCAATAAGTTTATAATATTCACTTAATACCCAGGAGAATCGCAACTCAGCTTTTACATTTATTTCACCACTTATCACACTCACATGATAATAATAGCTACATCCCATTAAATCCTTAACCTCTCACAAAACATCTCTTGATCCATACATCCATCGATAAGAAAAAAATAAAATTAAAAAGGAACAAAATCATGTCGAGAGGCAAGAAAGAAAAAAAAAATCATGATTAAAGCATCCACACAAACAAAAACACCTGCTTTTTCTGGCGGGCCAAATTCCAAATCCGCCAGCACATGTTCTCCAGCCTAGTGTTCCTCTCCTGCGGACTCCTGGTGGCTTGCGCCTACAGAATTCACACACGCATATTTCACTCATATAAATCCAGAAACAGAAACACACAGACAAGCACCAAAATCACACATACCCGGATCCAGGAACGGTGGAGATCGGTCTCATCGAATCCCGTAATCACCTCCTCCACGAAGTAGCGGGTCGGACTGAACCTCCCTCTCTCCCGAAGGAGCAAAGACGACTTCACTTCGTCGATTCCGGGCCCGACATCAAGAATCGCCTCCAGGTAACTGTTTATCCAATCATTTCCCGCCATTTCTCACCACGGCCCACTACTGATCTTGTGTATCAGTGTGTGTGAGATCGAGGCAAGTTCGTATATGTCAGTTTGCGTGAATGTGGAGAGAAAAGGAAAGGGATTGAGGCGCTAGGATGTACGTGGAGGTGGTGATAAGGACACTGTGAAATCGAAAGAGAAA
>JACFYI010001012.1:1910415-1944663 GCA_014898755.1 Handroanthus guayacan
AATATACCAAATAGGAGCTCCCATTTTGTTGAAAATTATAGATTTTGGGTTGTTAGTTGGCATAGTAATAATTATTACTTTCAAATCGAGGATTCTTTGGAGAAGGGATAAAAAGAAAAAAAAGAAAAATTCCTTATATTTTTTGAGTGGAACAATAATGTTCAACACATCAATATAATTAGAAATTATTTTAATATATTCAAATATCAAATATATTAATAATAAGTACAAAAAATAAGCTTCAAGCTACTTATAAAAGAATCAAATCATCATAGCTACCATTTGCTCTCACACGTCGCCATAAGAGAGAATTAAACTCATAGTCTTAGTGTGTCAGGCTGTTTTTCGAACCATATGGTAAGCTATAAAGAATTTTCTTTTTCATTGTATTGATATTTAATTATTATTAATGTTTCTCTTGTTTTTCCTTCCTTTTCTTTTCTTTTCTTTTCTTTCTTTCTTTTTTTTTATTTTTTTTAAGACTATAGCGATGAGAGAGATAGGGAAGGAGTGTTTCATGCAGGATTTAAACTTAAGTTGTTGACATGATAAACTACTTCTCTGATTGTTTATGTTGGTGATTGATTCATTAGATTGTTATTAATATATTTTTATATATTATTTGAATATTGTAATTTGTAATAGTTACTCTTATAAAAACAAGGAAAGAAAACGGATTCGGAGGAAATGATTTGGGATAATTGAAGTAATTTTCAAACAGAAATGATTAAATATATTAAAAGAGTGGAAAGGATGGGGCGTGTGAATTGTTTAGCATGTCAAATCTTAACAAGAATTAAATTAAATTGAAGTTATTCTTCAAGATACTTAATCAGCAAGAAGTGAAGTTGGGCCAATGATGAAACAAGGTGGCCTCTCCAAACACATACGAGATTATGGATACATCTAGAGTCGGAATCTTTGATCAAGCTGGGTATATTAATAAAAATTTTGACCAATTTGTAAATTATGAAGTTTAATAAATTTCATTGTTGACAAGACAATTAAAGACAAACGACATGCTTGAGAAATAATTAGGATTCTCTATTTTAAAATGTATATCATCTCTTATTTCACATTTTATATAAATGCTAATTGTATTGAATCTTTTCTTATAAAAATATAGAATTCTAGATGCCGTACATTTGATACGGATCCATGCAATTGAATAGAAAATGGAACACGAATTGGAATTGAGTATTTAAAGTGCTTGAGAAATTATACCTTCTTATACGTTTAATTGACATATATCCTCTTGAGTTAGTGAAATTATTATCTCCTACCCTCCTATTTTGTAAATTACAAATTCCTCCCTTCTAAAAATGCAACCTTTACTAAACCGTCTTTATCGTTAGAGTTTTTGACAAAAACCATTAACGTTAGCTTAAAAAAAAAAAAGAAGTAAAATTTCTTTCTACCATTGATATATAAATCGTCATAGTTTCATGACTAAAATGACCTTTGTAAGATGTTATAGTTTGAAATGAGTGTATATACAATGTACTTAAAGGAGCAAAATGAAATTAAACACTATCATTGTTGTATAGTTGTTGGATTGATAGAATAGCTATCAATATAGTTGTTTCTACAAGATTCTTTGGATCCTTTATATATGGGAAGCACATTAACCATTAATACATTTTTTATATGAAAATAGTTAGTTCAAGTATTTTTTCTAGTATTTTAGGGTTGATTATGAAAAAGAGGGATGCATACTGCGACATTGTTAAAAAAGAATGAGAGATGATTTCAATGGCGGCAACAATGTGGAAAGCAAAGGTGAAAATAAAAATAAAAATGAAAGGTTGTCACTTCCTCCAAATCACAATATGTTCCAAATGGAATGCCCCTGTCCAAAGATGAAGAGTTTGGCTCTTATCCCAATAAAAGAAATTGATGCATAAAAAAATCTTATTAACTTGGGATAAAGACGAATTCAATAATTTCTTCATGTTAACTCCAACTATAAGATGGGCCAACATTTACTACCATAGGTAAAGTTGTGGTTGTGACTAATTGAATATATTCTTCATGTTAATTATCTTTTCATTGTCCTTCTCATCACCTGAAATTAATATGAGAATATTTAGTGCATAAAATGCTAATTATATTTTGCATAATTCTTTTTATGGTCATTACCTCACCATATGCCAACTTATTACAACCATTATATGCCAACATTATTTCATCCTTTCATATCCTCATATAACTCGTATATTATTATCTCACTACCCCATGTTTTTATAATATTTATTCCCACTACTTTTAATTTATTTCATAAAGGTTTTTCTACATTTATAAATAGGGGTCATTTCTATCTTGTGTTCGCTTGCAAAAAAATATGAACAACATATACAAATATAGAGAAAGTTTGCTAGTTGGAGAGTGTTCTTTTGGTGAAACTTTAACTCAATATCTAGTCCAAAATTTGTTGAATTGTACGATATTGTCGGGTTATTGTATTCTAGAGGAAACAAGTCAAGAGCGTAATTGCTGGACTAGTGAGAAATTTTTATTGCAGTGGATTTAAATTTTTTTAAAAAGAAAGAGATATATGTATCTCAGCCTGAAGATTTTTTTTGTAATTTTTTAAATGTCATTGGACAATAACTTACAATTTTCACTACGTATAGATACACCAATTTCACAATAAAATTTTATAATTAATTTCCTATACCAATGGTAAAAAGTCATTGCATTTAAACTAAACAAAGTTGATTAGGTGGTCGGCCAATTATGTGATTAGTATTTAGTAAGTTGCAAACTCAATCAATTATAAAAAAATATATATAAAAATTTCTTTAAGCCAAATATTTACCATATTTTCCTATGAATCTTTTGTTCTAAGCCAAAAAATTAATTGGTCGAGGCATACTCGCCTCCAAGCTTGAGAGCCATAACAAGAAAAGGAAAATTCAATTATCACCTTATTTATGTTCGATTTTTGGTGTCGGGGCAAATATGCAGTCATCCTTAGCACAATATTACATCGGATTTTCAAGACAAATAGTAATTATCTACGAAAATAATTACATGACAATCACTATTAGGCCCATGATAGATTGATTTGACTACCTGGAAGTGGACCCACATGAAAAAAAGGCATGGGCTAAAGCAAGAAAAGGGCAGGCAACGAAGGAGATAAAGAATGTTGTTTAGCAAGCATGATCCATACGTAGTGGTTAAAATTGATTTTTACGTCCTTTCTGAAAAAGGCAAAAAGATTTATTCTATTTAACTTTTAGGATTGAGTCAGATGGAAACTTACAAAATTATACAGAGACATTTATATCATCAGTTTTAAGAAGATAGTTGAAAACCGATAGTTTTACATTATTACTTTAATCGTAATAGTTTAAAAGTAAAATTTATTTTAAACATTCTACAATGTTAATGAAAGTTATATTGCAATAGACTAATCTAGTAATCTTCGAGTACTATAAGTTCCTATTTAGGTGCTTTCTTTTCTTTGTTTTTCTTTTGGTTTTGTTATAGTGTTTTCTGAAAAAATCGTTTAATTCAAAATTCCAATTTGGGTAACTTCAAAATCTTCATTATTATTGAATTCATGCCAAAGCCAGGATGAACCTGCAAGCTCAGGTTGTTATCATTTTTTTTTTTTTAATCTTTTAAAGAAATGATGACTATATCAATATGAATAAAAAGAAAATCAAGTAAGATTAATGGTGTAGAATCAAATACTATAATACAAACACTATTTAAATAGATAGATATTTACAAACAAACAAGAATGAAATCCAAGACTTCTTTATCACAAGATTTCATCATCAATGTAAAAGCAAACTTTTATTAGAAAATTGGTTCCATTTTGCACAAAAGCAGCTTACACCACTGAATTGGCATGATGCTCTTGTCATTATTAGCAACATCTTCTGAATCAGGATAAGAATAACAGAGTTGATAGATTCACAAAATCAGATTAAGGGATAAATCGGCTAGGACAGAATGGAGATGGTTTTTCTTCAGTTTTCTTCGTCGACGATTTGTTCCCCTGCATAAACACCAGCGACATGTTTTTACATAATTCTTAATACAAACTTTATATGATGGTCAATAATGTTCCATATAGTCAAGTTTTATGATTTAGGACTCAATTTTTAAATTTAAAGATTAAGGAACAAACATCCTGATTAAGTTCGCAAGCTCGGCAAAAATGGAAAAAGAGATAGAAAACAACAAAAGTCCAATACCTTGATTAACCTTTTAGTGTACTCACCAGTACTGGTTGTGCAGCACGAATGAATCTGTTGGTACTCTTTTTCCATCATCATTCCGATTCCAATGGTAAATAGCATGTGTTCTATTTTTAATCTCTAACGTCGAATGTCCGTAACTGGCCTCACGGAAAGCAGAATAATCTGGTTGGGGATCTCTAAATCTGCAAAGGTAACAGATATGTTGATGTCGTCGTGAAACAAGAAATGCATATTACATATGGAGGATAGACTAAGAGTACAGTTAGATAAGAATCATAGTTCTACCTCATTGCGAGACCTTCTTGGTTTCCTCCATCCCCAACAGTTATGTAAACAGGAGCCGATTTGTCTGGGACAGGATAGGCATCACCACTTGATACGTTGTATCTTATGTTTGAGATACGGTACTGAAATTATAAAGAGTAAGTTACAAAATAACAGAAGATCAGAGTGCATGGCAATTTTTTGTTATACCAAATAAGAAACTAATGATAAAAAATCAAAAGTGGCATAGACCTCAGCTACATCACATGTATGCAATTTTTTTTTTTCATGGTTTTACTCAAGTAGTCACAATTGAGCACGGCTTGGTTTATAGTCCACAAAACATTCTTATACTCGCAGATTAACTTAATCTCTCAAAATCCTTTGCTTGAAAAGGCTGACTCCACCAAATATTATCTGCTTCAGTAAAAAGGGTTGTCCATGGACTACAATTTTGTGCAAAACTCCAGTCTTTTGACGGAGATGCTAAGTGAATGTCAGTGTTCGCGTTTGTGTGTGGGGTGCGGGAGGGTAGGGGGGTTGGTGGGAGTGGGGTAGGGGTGGGGGTGGGGGGAGGACATTTGGGTAAGAGGCAAACCGATCTTTCGTATGCATGGACATGACCAGCAAAGACGACATCAACTTTATACTGACAAAACCATTTCTCAAACACAGCTCTCATGCTTTCGCCTTCCATGAAATGAGCATCATTACTATTGTATATTGGGACATGCATCAGGACAATAAGCCAAGGAGTCTTCTCTCTGTCAACCCTTTTTAACTCTTGTTCAAGCCACCTGTACTGAGGTGTATATTTTACTGCAGCAATGCGGAGAAATATAAGCATTTACATTTAGGAGAGTCAAGATTTAAAAAAGACAAGCAAATGCAGGTGAAGACTATCCATCAGATGAAAATGATCAATTACCCTGTTCAAGTGCCCTACTTCTGTAATGAGCACTAATGATTTTTTTCTCCTTAACAGAACAACAGTACAGTATGAACAGGAATAATATAGCAAGGTTTTCTATATAAGCAGGAATAGTATGGAATCCAAGGTAAGCATGGCCCATCAGATGCATTCTGCCTTGGAGTGGGATAAGGGGATATCAGTCTCTTTTGATAAAATCTACCCATGCCCCTCATGCTACTTTAAAATTCCTCAGATCAACCAAGCTGAGAGAAATGATCAATGTACTGAACATTTCCCTAAAATTAGATAGATGGTTCTGGCATATTACTAAAGTTCCATATTAAGTCACTAAAAATGAAAAAAAGAAGACAAAGCACAAATGGAATTAGTAATTTACCAAATGGAGAGTAGCTAGACAGGACAATAATATGAGCAGATGCCCGTCTCACAGCATACCACATAGGACTACTGCTTTCACTAGCAAGATAAGGTGTCGGGTATCTGTGAAGATAATTTCTGAAAGGAATAACCTCCCCCTGAAAGCAGAAAATAAAAAGTCCTGTATGTTAGAAATCCTTTTATGGTTGTCATATTGGAAACTTAGGCATGCAAAGTATGAAGATGTGAATCAAGTAATGAGAAGGTAAGGAATAAACAAAAAGAGAATCCGATAAAGATAGCAGAGAAAAAGGTTTCTTGATACACTTTAAATCCAGTTGAAAGAAACTACTGATCTTCCACTATTTCTGGTAAGATATTCAGAGAATGCAATAGTTTTTAGATCCAAAATGAAGAATCTGATTTACAGATAAAACTAAGGTTTACTGGAAAAAGACTCTATTTCTGCTTATATTTATGTCATTGATGTTGCAGAAGGCATTTTACACAAGATATTGCTCTTCTATAATTTCAGGTGGTGAACAAGAACAAGTAGAGAACTTGAGATGAAAATGATTTATACTCAGACTAGATATTCAACGGGTAAACCTTCCATAGTGGGGAATACATGCATAATAGAATGACAAAGATGGCATATAAGGGAAATTCATAACAAAAAATGTTGAAATCATGAAAAGTGAATGTAGAAATAAGTCAACTTAAATACGAGCTGTTTCCTAAAAATAATAAAACATAACTCAATTTGGAGAAAAATTACTCCATGCTTTACCATATATGGAAAGTACTCTACTTCATGATTTCCAGCTGACCAGATCCATGGCTGATATGCTGCGATACGTTCAACAAAACGACCCCATGAATCCCAGCGGACACCAACATCATGATATCTATATCTATCAGCATAAGAAAGATCTCCAACAAATAAGACAGTCTCTGCGCCAGTCTGCATATAATGCTCCATAGTTGACAGAGAATTATATGTTTGACCAAGATCACCTACATCAGACAATAGATCACATTCAACAATTGATATTGCTCAAAAAAAGTATTTGCAAGACAATCACTGATAGCATCTGAAACAACTTGAATTTAGTTAACTATATAATTTGTCAATGGTTTATCACCAGGACAAGCATTAAAGTAGTTGCACTAGCAGGGAATCCTCTTATAGAGTAACCATGGACATTTCTACAGCAACTATCATGAGCTTTATGAAGCATCCAATCATTGTGCTTCCTTAGGCGCTTTAATTCCATCGTGGCATTTTAAGTAAAAGTTGAAAAATAAACTTTGAGTACATTACCGTGTTGCAACAAATTAAAGTACAGGTAATTGATAATTCATGGTGCTATATTATTACGTTAAGTGAGATGAAAGTTATAGGAAAAATCCCTTTTAAGAAATGAAGCTTTTGAGGTGCTAAAAGATTTTTCGAACTCCTAAAAAGAAGATTGGTATATCTCCACTAATGGTAAAGGTACAACATAGGGTACAGCTTTTAATTGTAAAGTTCTTAACAATTTGATAACCACTTTAATTTTTTTCAATTTGCAAATAAAAAATGGAAATGGACAAATTAAGTTATAAAGTACAAAAAATGAAGACTCCCTCTTAACGTATATATAGATGAATATTGTTCACAGTTGAGACAGCTACTATTTAAAACTTGAAAAAGAAACACTGACCGATTATCCCAAACTTGTAAGGAGCATCTGGATGAATTGCTGGTGGTGTTTGAAACCAAAACCTTCTTGACGATTCACCATCTCCGATCTCATAGTAATACTTCGTGTTATACTGAAAAAGCAAACACCTATGTTGATGAAGGGGCAAGAAATAACCTGGTATGCTGTGCATCTGATTTCTGTTGTCATCTAAAATGTTAAGACATGTATCTTATCTTACGCTGGCATACAAATGTCTAGTTGTTTAAAGTTTGAATTGAAACACATGTTGTTTCTTCATTTTGTTCTTGAACATCGATGTCATCACAGCTTACCAGATTTAATACAAAGTTACCTGAAGACCATCAACGAGGCACTGATGAATATATCCAGATTTGTAGTTGTAAAAGGTATAGTTTTGCACAGTCCCCCCTGCAGTAAAATCATATTTTCCCTCTGATAAGCCATACCGAACTTTGTTGGAGCCCGGTTCATCAGCTGTTACCCACGAAATAATCACAGCCTTCCCATCATAGTCACCCTGTGTGATGTGCACCTGAAACAAGTGTCATCAGACTATCACACAAGCATTTCAGGAAAAAGAAAGAACAGAAAAATCCATTTGATTAACTGACCACTATGTTAAGAAGCAATAAGCTATCATGCAAATGCTTAGCACGTGATCTGAAGTTCCATAGCATTCAAGGTTGACCAAATCATTAAAAAGGCTTTCAAGGTTCTAAGTGATATATGCACATCATAATACGTATTCAATAAGCTAATATATGTAACAAAAAGGTGGTTTACATCCCTTCAAACAATATTTCAGCTACAGCGTTTTGCACTAGATGTGCGAACAAGAGAGAAATCAACTATAAGTGAAATTATGCAACTCTTAAGAGACATAAGAGCTTACTTGCTGTGGTGCATTGTGACCTTTAGGCACTGCAAAAGCTTCATTATCCAGAGGAATATCAACCGATGGCCACTCGTTCCGAACAAAGGCACTAGTCACACCAGCATGCCCATTGCTAATGCAACTCAACAGAACAGATGACCAAAGCAGTAGTTGAACCAGCATCGAGCCCTTTCGCTTATTCCTGAACAGGTGAAAATTAGACATCCACCGCATCTAAAAAAGCAAAGTGACTACGACTCACACTCACTATAGAGAAAGCAATACAGCCGCATCCAAATATCAATCATCCAGCAGCAATAGCTCAACCAAATAATTATAACTACCTAAATCCTCTCCAATTATATAACCGTAAGATTAAACAAATCCGCACATTTAAAACAACTCCACTCATTTAAGAAACCATTTAAGCAATCAAAATCACATTTATAAACCTCAAAATGCAATCTTCCACATAAGCTATAGATCCATTCAACAACAATGAAACACACAATTAATATTCTTTCAGATAACATGCTTTACTTTGAAGATAACAATCATCGACGAAGTTACTTGAATAAACACATCGATTCACACTGAATACACGAAAGAGTATTGCTGATAATGCAAGCAAATTTGACAATGAATCGTGAATGTACCTGAAAGTGAAAGTGAAGGCTGGTTTTGCTGCTTTGCATCAATACATGTAATTTAATTCAATGATGATGATGCGTATATATATGGGAGGGGCGCAGGTTAAGTGGCCATTGTTCAGCGAAGGCGCATGTTAGAGTCGTTCACAGTGAAGTGGGGTCGGATTTGTTGAGTTTGGGGTTGGTTGTCCATACATGTGTCGTAGTACCGTTTGTCGGAAGCATAGTTACCCGACCCGCAGAAATGGGCTCCCACATTCAATTATTGAATGGCCATTTTATTATCTGTAAAATTATAAAATTACCGATCACTATTCTTATAATTTAAAAATTGCAGAATAATCCCTATAAGTTTACGAAATTATCAATCATCCATTTTGTTAGATTTTTGATCGAAAACTATTGATATCCTTTAATTTTTTATTACACTAATTACCAATTATGTCTCTACACTTGGCCGTTGTAATTTTAGAAACTAAAATTGGAAAATGCCATTAATTTTTCATCAAAAAACCTAACAAAATGGTTTATTTGGTAGTTTTATAAACTTATGAGGTCTAATTTATAATTTTCAAATTACGACAGTAGTAGTTGATAATTTCACAATCTCAAATGATAGTAAAATGTAATTAATCCTATTTATAATTTTTCTTTAATGAAATCAATATTATTTTTTATTATTAAATTTAATTGATCTAGTCAGAAAAACTTTTATTTTATTTCATGTGTCCAACGAGGTTAATATATTAGATCAATGATAGTTTTATTTAATGAAATCAATATTATTTATGATTATTAAATTTAATTGATCTAGTAAAAAAAATTTTATTTTATTTCATATGTCCAGCGAGGTTAATATATTAGATCAATGATAGTTTTATTTAATGAAATCAATATTATTTATGATTATTAAATTTATTGCTCTACTCAAAAAAATCTTCTATTTTATTTCATGTGTCTAACGTGGTTAATATATTAGATTTATTTGTGCAATTAATCATTGGAAGTATCAAAAATTAATTTCTAGAAGCTAGTCTTTAGAATTAGATTAATTTGAAAAGCTTGATCTGCCTTATTTTAAATAATTTAGAAAGAGATTTTCACATCTAATTAAGACAATATAATACAAGTAGTGAGAAGTAATGGAGGTCGAAATAGCACTTGTGTGTTAATGAATATTGCGAAGATGGCCTTTAAGGAAGGTCTATAATAGTGGAATGACCTCAACTATTTAAGTACAAAAAACTAGATCAGGTGTCTTGCAATAAAAAGCAAGTAGGTGGCAAATCTGGGAATACTAACTGGTCCTCTTTTGATGACATGAGGAGGAATTTATAGTACTCATGTTATACCATCAATACCTTTACACGTCGTAGCACTATCTTTAAAATTCTTATCAGATTGATCAATGGCTGAGGATCCAGGTCATCCTTGCTCGGTCATGTGGGTTGGGGTGTGGTATAAGTGCAACCCATATCAAAAGATGCGGATTTTCATCATAAGAGGATTTTGGAGACTGGGTGTAGACTGTAGACCATATCCCCAAGAGAATTTTGGATATTTCACCTCTAATCTAATTTTATCCCACATCATAATTCCCTCAACTTCTCAAGTATCTGAGGTCCAGTTCATAAGGGGGGAGGCCTCACTTGTGAAGTTATAAGGTCTTTTAATCTCATTCATTCCTTTGGTTGATGTGGCAATATCAAGAGCATCAATTTTTTCCCACCCAAAAAGTTTCGTTGCCACCTGTAAATAATCGGGATCCCTCGAGTTCATTTCACCCCTCAATTGGCATATTTTTTGTGTCCTAGTGAGATTGGACCAACCTCCTCTTTCAGTTATTTCCTTATCATTTTATAAGGTTAGGTCTTGGGCTCATTGTTTTTATTTGATTTCCAATAATGAGCTCTTTTGCCAATACTTCTTCTAATTCTGACTCAACTGATGGGTTCGGGGTCAGGGAAAGGTTTGACAAGACCCAACTACAACCAGCAAATAGCAGATATGAAGAATTACTCCCCTGACCCCACTGCATCTCGATGCTTCAAGAGGATGAGTTCATGATGCTTGTAGATGAACCATCTAATGATGAGGATAGGACCTCTTTTGCTTGGTCACCATGTTAACTTTTTGTCTTCAATCTGTTGGAGCTATTCTTTATATATAAATGTTTCAATGTATATACCCCTTTTTGGATTGGAATCCCATCTTCCATATTAATGAAAATTACCTTTAGGCTTTATCCTACTTCACACCTCTCACTTCATCTGTTATTTGTATAAAGTGTCAAACTCTTTGAGGTCCTATATTTGTCCCTTTTGGGTTATTTCTTAAGACCTTTGTGACTTTTTAGATTTTTTATCTTTTCAGATCACCGTTATTTGGAGAGATGATGTAGTGATCTTGCTTACTTCAAAATCTTTCTTGGTTTTTCTAATCTTTTTAAGATCATAATTACTTGGTGAGGTCATGTCATGACTTCGCATATTTTAAAACTTAGCGAGGTCATGCTGTGACCTCGTTACTTCAAGTCGAATTTCAGATTTTTGATCTTTTTGATATCATAATTATTTGATAAAATTATGCAGTGACTTTATTTACTTCAAAATCTTTTTTAGATTTTTGATCTTTTCTCAAATTATGTTGAGGTCATGGTGGAACCTCATTTATTTTATTTTTTGGGATCTTTGATTTTTTTCAGATCGTGTTATGGTCACGGTAAAACCTCATTTACTTTGACCTCATTTTTTTAATTTCTTTTTTAGGATCCTTCATCTTCTTCAAATTATGTTGAGATCATAATATGATCTCATTTACTTCATACATTTTTCAAGATTTTTACTCTTTTTCAGATCATATTGATATTAGAATAGAACTTCATGAACTTTATATCTTTTTCAGGATTTTTCATCTTTTTCATATCATGTTTACTTGTGTGATCATGTTAGGATCTGTTTATTTCATACCTTTTTTAATATATTCACAATAGGACCTCCTTTACTTTATACCTTTTTAGGATCTTTGAACTTTTTCAGATTATGTTAAGGTCACAGTAAGACCTCATTTACTTTATACATTCATGACTTTTCATCTTTTTCAAATCATGTTTACTTGTGAGATCCTGTTAAGACCTCGTTTACTTCATACCTTTTTAAGGATATTTGATCTTTTCTTTTTTTTTTTTTATAAATTAGGATATTTGATCTTTTCAAATCATGTTTTTTCTTCTTTGAACTTGTCTTTATTGGTTCCTCCAGGGATTGCAAGATCAGAGCTCTTTTTTTCTTTTTTCTTTTTTTTTTTTTATTTTCACCTATCTTATTGAGCTCCTCACGGGCATTGAGTTTATTTTCTTGTTTCTTCTCTTTTCTTTTCTTTTTTTTCTGTCCCTCTCATTTTTTTTGACCCATCTCAGCATGGTCTTTTCCTTTTCTTTTCTTTTTTTTTAAAAAAAAATACAAGTATGAAGGTCTCTCATCAATGATAAAATTGGAATAGGATCTCAAACCCAATCAGTATGATAGGAAATCAAGGATCAAAGTTCTAACATATTTATTTTTGTTTTTTATTTACTAAGAAAAAATTGAACTCTTGGAATGCTTTTTAAGCACTTTTATCCCAAAATGATTTTTCAGATCTCTAAACAATTTAAAGAAAGACAACCTCAAGTCATGAGATCTAGAAATAAACCTTTTCAAGGAGGTGATCCTTCCAATGACCTTCTACACTTATTCCATATCAAAGTTCAATGTCTAGGATCATTATTCTTGTTTTTTGTCCTTCCCCCTCCGAGGTTGAATCCGCTACTTTATATTATCTCAAACATCAATCAGAATAGACAAGGCAAATAAAAAAGTATTTTAGCCAAATGATAGGTAATGAAGGTCAAAATAGTACTTGTGTGTCAATGAGTATTACAAAGATGACCTGTAGGGAAAATCTATAATAGTGGAATGACCTCAACTACTTGAGTACAAAGAACTACACTTGGTGCCTTACGATGAAGAATGTGGTGGTGGTAAGCTTGTCAATACGTGCTAATTGGTCCTCTCTTTGATGAGTCAAGCAAGCATTTATAGTGCTCATAGTGTAATATCAATTCCTTTACACGTGTATCATCTCTAGAATTCTTGCGAAGTTGATAATGGCCGAGAATCTGGATCATGCTTGCTCAGGTTAGGATAGTAGATGTCGAGTATAAGTGCTAATCATATCAAAAGACATGGATCTTCATCATGAGCCACGTCGACCATGTCCTAAAGGAGAATTTTTGATATTTCGTCTCCAATCTAATTTTATCCCACATCAAATACTTTTTTTTTATGTGATGTGGATTTTTATATCAAATAGAAATAGGGTTTCATTGTCTCGCATTTGACACAATTGCAAGAGCGTGCACAAAACAAGATAGAAAATTTAAAATAAAAATTTATTTATTTATTTATTTATTTGTTTGAAGATGATGTCATTATCAATATAATGACTTGATTATATTATTAAATTAGAAGGCAATTACATTCCCAATAAGTATCAAGTATAGTAACTCACAAATAAGAAAATAACTTACTGTCAAATAAAAAAATGAATTCAATCCCCTAACTCAAGGTCTGGACCCTCCATGTTAACAATAGACTAAGCCATCATTACTAATCATTTGAACTACGGGAAGCGAGGAGATCTATCTAGCATATGTTCTCTGTAGTTTTACCCCTCAATCGTTCATGTCCAACCCAATCAATTTTTTATAACTCTCCTTTTGGGCTTTTCTTAAAATTACTGTTTCCATTCTAAAAGTTCAGACAAACAACACGAGTGATCTCCAATCAAAAAAAAAAAAAAAAAAAGTAATAACACGAGTGATCTCCAATATTTATGTTTAAAATTACTTTAGTGCCCATGATTTAAATTATAATTTTACAGTCCCTAAAATTATAATTTTATTTCATGTGCATCTTTGAAGTGTGAAGGGTACATTGGTGAAATTTAGGTTGCTTTATGATTCAGTCCATGTTTTCATTTTGGTCCATAGAAAAAGTAAAAATTAAATGCTTTATACAAGTTGGAATAATTTATTTTCCAATTTTTCTCACTTTAATCTAATAGAAAGATAAAAGACTAAATGAGCAAATTAACTTTTTTCTTTTCCTTTTTTCCCTTTTCTTTTCTTCTTCTTCTCATATTAGTGTTAGCTAGAAAAAATTTCACTAACAAATAAAAGAAACTAATACCACATAATGATTTAGGAATGGCAACCGGCAGGCCAAGACGGGGCGAGGATGGATAGTCCATCTTTCAATGGTCATAGTGGCCCTCATAGCCCTGCATAGCCCTACGCCCCATGCCTTTAGTAGGCCTAGGCCTGTCAATGGGTAGGGTAATCCGGACCCAAAAAAATGGGTAGAGACCCATACTCATACCCATTGATTTTTTATCATATTCATACCCTACCCATACCCATTGAAAATATTCTAATGGGTATAGATAGATTCTATACCCATAACTTACCTATGGGTATGGGTAGACCCACCCAATGATTACTCATATATAATAATATTCAAATTTTATTAATTATTAATTAATATAAAATTATTACTATCAAGGTGAAATGTATATTAATAAATGTATTTGTAAGCTAAATGCATATACACTTAAGAATATATATATATATATTAATTTTTGTGCGACAAATATACTAATTTTTTTCAATTATATATTTGTTTGGTTTGAATATTTTTAGTTGTAAACTTGCATTAATTAATTATATATTTGTTCGATTTGAATATTTTCATATTAAATTAAAACATGTTCATTTTATATTTTTTTCACATAAAAGTAGTAAACCTAAACTAGTAATCGATAAATGATACAGAAGCAAATTTAGCAGTAATAATTCCAGCAAAAGAGGTTATTTCGAATAAAAAATTGATTTTATTGGGAATTATTTAGAAGGTGTGCCAAACATGCTTGAAAAGCTCAATAATCTAGTTTCAAATAAAAAAATCGGTTCACAAAAAGAAGGCCTGTAGAATAAGTTATGAATTTTTTATTAGAGGATGCCAGTGAAACAATTTGGTTAAGAACATGAATATTTGCAAAAATATGAATGATCAAGAATGCTTTCATATATGCCTGTTAAAAATATTCGAACGTCTGTTTGACCATTTGCATCTGTATTTCAAATTAACGGATATTATTCATATAAAAAAATAGTCGGATATTTTGTATTTATATCTATTGCCTAAAATTTTAAATATGGATATGGTAGTATCCACATCGAGATATCCGCATCCAAAAATTATTCTTATTTTTGTAAAATTTTAGATATAATTATTTATATAAATAATATAATGTATATTATTAAATTATATATAAAAATAAAATTTAAAAATTATACATTGTATATTAAAACTTTCGGCTATGCAAGAATATTTGAAATGATTTTGCTCATGAACTTTAATTTTTAGATATTAATATAACAAATTCAGATATATGAAGTAACAAATTCAAATGTAGTATGAAGATTGAAAATAATAGATATAATATCTTGATATTATATTTGCATTCTGACTATTAAAACGAATATCGGATATTCGAATATCCGATTGATATCCAACGAATGTATATAGATGCAAATATTTATTTTCAGTATTGATAAAAATTAAATTCACATTTGAATATGTGAATTGATATGCCTACTTTCATAAACCCAATGAATCTTGTGTACAATAGGGTAATACCCAATGGGTATTAATATTATAGGGTAGACCCAATTGGTAGACCTTATTGGTCTTAATACCCATTGCGTAGGGTAGAGTATAGGATCTTATTATATGAGTATTTTAGGGTATGGGTATGGGTATGGGTAGGGTAATACCCTACCCATTTACAGTGTAGGGCTTTGCTTTCTCTCATCCTCATCGCTTAATACTATTTCTGTTTTTGTTCCATCCCCCTTTAGGGGGTAATTTTCATCCCCATCCCCATACAGGTGACCATCTCTATTAGGATGCCCATTCCTATCCTACTCACCGTATTCCCGATTTCTCAGTCTCAAATTCCAAGTCCCACCCACCTCCTATCCTGTGAAAATTAATACTTTATTAAATATGACATTTCAAAGTTAGCCTTAAGATAATATTAAATATTAATCAATAGCAATGTAATAAAAATAAATAAATAAATATATATATATTAATTTATGGATATTCGAGAATAGGAATGAGAATATTAATCTGGGGATTCCATTGAGAAAATAGGTACATGAATGGGATAAAATTTTTCCCATCCCCATCATTAGGGAGGGGGCTATACAATTTGTTCTATTGGGATGACAATAGATGACTTAAATTCCAGACTTGAGTAGTGTTGCCCCAAACAAGTAGGTCTAAGGCAATTAAACTAGAGTTGAAGCAGATTTTGGGGTTTATCTTTCCAAGCCCTGACGGGCATTGAGTAGGCTATAGAGCCTGCCCAACCCACCGCTGCCCTGCCCCTTTTTAATTATATATATAGTAAGACATATTATATTTTATGTTATATAATATATGCTATATGTTATGTGGTATACTAGTATATTATAGAATATATTAATATATATTGTATTATATATTATATAGTAATATATGTATTTTTAATTTTTTAATTTTTTTGGCTTTTAAATTTTTGGAGGGTTGGTGGTTGATCCACCAACCATAAGGTGATACAGGCTCATACTCCTGAAACGCTACTCTATTGCCATGTGCCGTCCTTAATTTAAAATAACTTGATTTATGGCTATGATTCTCGGGTTCTTAAAAAATGATTAACCATTTTCTAAAATTTTTTATTAGTGTGATTATTTCATATTAATTGCTCCATATTTTTTAAACTATTAAATATTTAAATCCTTATATTTGTAGTTCTTAACATTATCGAATTAATTTTGATACAATATCAACTATATCAAGTAAAAAATGGGGGAAAAGAAGATAAAATTAATAAAATTGAAGTAAAGTGAAAAATGAGTTTCAAATTATACAAAGTATTTATTCCTACTTTTATTTGAGGATCATAATGAGAAATAAGAATTAAACTATATATTAAAAAAATTCTTTATAATCAACTTTCAAGTCAAATTTCATTGAAAATTCATTTACAAGATGAATGCGAAATTAAATTATAATTTTGACGACCGTAAAATTGCAATTTAAATATTGAGGACTGAAGTGATTCGAAACATCTATGGCTTTTGATAAAGTGAAAGTTGTTGTTTAGTATTGGTGCATACCTAGCCCAACTTCCAATAAAAATGGAACCCAGGCCCAATAGCCCAACACTTTATGGATGAAAACATAGCCAAGAGATCAATCAGACTTGAAGCTGCTCTATACCTGGCCCAACAGCATGCCTCCGAGTCTGGCCGAGCAACATCACATCAGGCTTGGCCCAACGAGGGTCCAACAGCAGCACTTCGGGTCTGGCCCAGCAGAATTGCATCAGGTCCAGCCCAGCAAGGGCCCAACACCATTACTTTGGGTCTAGCCCAGCAAAATTGCATCAAGTCCAGCCCAGCAGCATCACATCAGGCCTGGCCCAATAGCATGACTTCGAGTTTGGCCCAACAGAATTGTATCAAGTCCAGCCCAGCGGCATCCCATCAGGCCTGGTCCAATAGCATCACTCCGAGTCTGACCCAGCAGCATTGCATCAAGCCCAGCCTAGCAGCATCGCATCAATCTAGCGCAACAGCCGAACACCTTGGAAAAAATGGATTAATTATGGTCCAGGCCCAACTACTCATATGGTCAGTCCAGCCCAGAACACGCAAAGCGAGCCCAGAAACTTGGTAAGTTGTCTAATGCAGCAAAGGCCCAAGCTTCCAACCGTCCACCCTAGCCATTACCTAGAACCTGAAAATCCAGCTAAAATCAGTTGAGAATTTGACTGAGTAAAAACTCTCAACACCATGATCAGCACAACGTGAAGAAGAGGGAAAACCACTCTGAGAACATGGTGAAGGTGGCGGAACGAGCATGAAAGCAAGGGTGACTTAAAAAATAGGAGATATAAACATATATAACCGCTGTTGTAAATAGATATACGGGTGGAAAAAGGAAATTTATACACATACAAATCTTTAATTTCTTCATAGAATTGGTGGAGAAATTTTTGTGTAAATTCACAAATTTCAGAAAGGCAATAAAAATATTCTTTATTTTTCTTGTTTTAATTTTGTGCGAGCATCAAGTATGATTTCATGTGTTTTCTTTAAAATACCATTAATCTTAACTTATTTTAATAACCACCCATAAGTCATCAATTTTTCTTTATATATATTATGTATATAATTATATTAGATATATTAATTATATTTTAATTATTAAACACATACAAGGTAAACGATACCTTAACATATAAATTATATTTTTTTATTTTATGCACACATATTAAGTGTGAAAAAAAGCTTGTAAATAACTAAATATTAAGGGTCACTTCCGTAATTAGCCTAAAAATTCAAATGAGTGGCGCTCAAGGAATTCTTACCGCGAGAATATTATTGTGCCAAAATTCATTTAGCAAGAAACCACACTTAAAATCCATAAAAAGTTAAAATGACAATAAAATAGCAATAAATCCTAGACCTAACAGGAGATGCGTTGAACTATAAACAAAATTCTTTCCACTTTTTATGAATCTTATTACTTTTATATTTCATTAATTCTTGATTTTTCTATAAAATATATTAACAAAGTTACATATATATCTTGTTACGTTAATAATAATATTTTATACTTATATTTTTCTCTTCATTTTCGTAGTCTACATCTAAATTAATTCAAACATAAACGTGTCCTAATCAATTTCTCTTAGTTTCCGTAATCCTCTCTTACACCATATCAATAATTAAATAATGAAATCATAGAGTCCATGCTCCTATAGACCTAACAGCGATTTATACACGTAGACACAGAAAAAACATATTCTGTGCGCATCCAAAGTCTGGCTTATTCCTTAAGAGTTCCATTGTCGCCTTCTTCGTCTTCTTCTTCTTTTCTTCTTCTTCGTTCCCTCTAGAATTTTGCTTCATGAATGACGGAGGAGGAGCAGCAGAGAAACTGGACATCATTCAACAGTTATTCAGAGTTTTAGACGCTTTGAACCGGATTTCGCATGGTTTACGATCGAGTTGCCACTCGCCGGATTCCGATTCGTCCGTCATTAAAGCGTTGGCCGAGCTCCGAGCAGCATCAAACTCAATGTTTTCTGCCAAACGACATGTGTTTTCCCTTTCTCAGCACTTTTCCGATTTGGTTGAGTTAGTTCAAGAGCTCCACGACTCGAAGCCCTCAGGCCACGGTCTTAAATCGTTCCTAATTCGCCGTATGAAATCGCACGAGATTTCTCGACTCACTGCTACGATCGAATCGGAGCTCCAGAATTGGATCGACCGCGAGACTGTTTTGACTTTGACCGAAACAGTTGCTGAGATGCGCTTTTCTGGTAAACCTTCATCGAATTTGTCGCCTTCTGATGAAGACCAACTCTTCGGTAAAATGGCTGCTTTACAAAACAGGCTTTCTAGAGAATTCGACATGAATTTACAGGACTTTCTCTTGAAATCCGGTATTTTCTCGGAGCTGGAGTGGGTACTCTGTAATCCCCTATTTTCCAAAAGGATTCGCGAACAAGCTGCGATTACGATAAAAGAATTAGTTCTTTACAATAAAAATGTGTTTGTAGGATTAATTCTAGTTGGGGGAAGCGTGAAAGCATTGGTATCAATGAATTCTTTGTGTTCTTTACAAGTTCTTTCGTCTCTAATAAAGGCCATCAAGAGCCCTCTGCTTGACGAAATCGAATCTTGTGGCGGCATTTCGAAGATCATCGGTTTTCTGTCATCTGATGATCTGGAAATGAGAATAATGGCAATGAATTGTGCCATGGAAATCGGGTATTACGGAAGGAAAGAAGCGGTTGAAGCATTGATCAATGGTGGTTTGATCAAGAAGCTGGTGGAGTTGCAGAGGTCTGAATTGGGAGGGGATTTGATAGAGATGAAGAATTTAGAGAGCCATCCATTTGCGAGCTGTGTAGGTAGATTTGCAGTGCAGTTGGAGGTGGGAGAAGGGTTGAGACAGAGAGAAAAAAGGGCTTTTAAGCAGCAGATTGTGAAGAAAGTAAGGGAAGCTTGTGTTTCTGATGCTGAATTTGCCACCATTTTTGCTGAGGTCTTGTGGGGTTCTTCACCTTGGTAATGGAGATGGGAGATGAATTTCTGGAAAATTGAAGGGGTTTTTTTGGGGCATTTGTTATTATTATTACTATTTTTTTTCTTTTTTTGGAAAGAGGGGCATTTGTTATTTGTTCATTGTTGATGATGCTTCTTTTTGGATTATGTATAATGGGCCTTGTTGTACAGATAAAAATAAAGTTTTTTGAAAACTTTGGACTATAAATTTTGATGCACACTTTTAAAGCTCCACCTAACGTTTGGCGGCAGATCTTGGTTATATTTTCACCAAGAAGCAGATTGGATTGGTAGGTGTTTCATCTCTTATTTTTTAAGAATAAAAATTCTTTGGGTTAAATTCACTTTGCCCCCCTCTACTATAGTGATACAATCAAAAACCCCCCTCTACTATATAAACCTTCAAACACCCCCCAACCTCCTCCTAAAAAATCATTTATGCCCATTTTGCCCCTCTATATATATATATATATTGCATGATTTCATTTTATTGCACAAATTAATGAAGACACAAAAGTTTGCTTGGGAATCATAATTACATGAAATTTTGAATAGATCAATTTTATAAATCATCACTAACAATTATATATTATATTTAAAATTCGTTCGGGAATAAAAGTTCCCATTAATTTGAAATTTTAAAAATGTTCTCAACTACTTGGAAATAGAAAATGATTATTAAATCAATATGTCATAATATGATTTATAAAATTGACTTAGAATGTTGTTGTATTAGTTCAATCAATTAGTATATTCAACATTTAAATATTATAAATTGGGGGTTTTTTCAATTAATCTTAGTATGTATTAAAAATTTTAAAAAAAGGTTAACAAACATAGAATTATATGAAAAAGCAAATATTATTTGAATATTTTATGATCATATATATATATATATATATTAAAGAAAAAAAGAAAAGAAAAGAAACAATAGAATGATTAAATGCATTATTTTATTGCTAAAGCAACACACTAAAATAGATTCAAATAATCTCAGTTGCTAATCTTTTTCTTTTTTTGTCTCGTCATTATTTTGTGCAATAAAATGAATTTACATAATACACAAATATTAGCAGGGGCAAAATGGGCATAAATAATTTTTTAGGAGGAGATTGGGGGGGTGTTTGAAGGTTTATATAGTAGAGAGGGGTTTTTGATTGTGTCACTATAGTAGAGGGGGGCAAAGTGAATTTAACCCAAATTCTTTATACATTTTGAATGAAATACATTGATGTATATTTTTAAAATGGAATTAAAAAAAAAAAAGCACTGACTGAAGTAGAAGGATCTAAGATTATATGAAGATCCAAGGTAATGGGATCAATCACCAGCCCAGGTAGTAATGGTTGTAGTCTATCAAATTATTGAGCTAAGTTCAAATTCCACTTGAAGCACTCCTCTTCTAAATAATTTAATAGAGAAAATAATATTAAACCACCTGAATTTTGGATGTTTTTGCATTTTGCAACCTAAACAAAAAAATTTTGCACGTTACCACTTAAATTTCGCAAAATTTTGCATAGTGCTACTTAGTTACATTTTTCGGTGGAATATTTCACCGGAATATATTATTAGGTAGCATTGTGCAAATTTTCGCAAAGTTCAGGTGGTGAAGTGAAACTTTTCATTGCTAATTTCTTCTTACTACTCACTCGTGCGTAGCGTGTGAGATAATTCTGATTGAATATTCTATTGAAAGATGCATCTAGGTGCATCGTGTAAAATTTTGCGAAATTCAGGTGGTAACATGCAAAATTTTTTTGTTTAGGTTGCAAAGTACAAAAATATCTAAAGTTTAAGTAGTTTAAAGTCATTTTCTCTATTTTAACATGTTTTAACTCAAATAGCATTTTCTGTCCTCCTTACTCTTGGGCTTCCAATATTCCTTCCCAGTGGCAAGAAAATAAATAGAAACTGCATGTGTTTGAGTTAGAATGTGCAACGTGTGATTGCGAATAAACCATAAACAAATGAAAATTAAACAGAAAGCGTAGGTGTCAGCAGTCATCACATGATCACCCGATCTACTGCAAATGCACATCCACCACAAGGTTTCGTTATATATGGTCGACCCCACTATTCAATACAAACTTGTGGTCAGGTTCACGTGCAACAGAAGTGGCGGAAAATTCCCTTCAGGCCGCATTATTGAGCACCACGGGCTGCACGTTTGAATTCCTATGGCTTCTTTCTTTTTCCTTTTTTGTGCCTTTTTTGCTTTTTTCTTTTTTCAATATTTTTGCTTTTTTTTTTTGTGGTACTTTAAGTGATTTTACCAAAATAATCCACACAAGTCAAAACAAAGTTAATTGAATAATTCTGATGTTTGTATTAATCTCTTTTTAAGGTCACCCTAATAACTTTGTAACGTTTAATATAAATTACCAATTTTGTTGAGCCATGCAACGGGTATATAAGTTTTGAAAGTATTTTGGAAGCCTGCAAAGCCACTACTACGGAATAAGTCTCAAAAGTCCACACGAGGAACGACTTTAGCTGCCAAAAATCAATTGGAGGAGTTTGTATCTTGTCGTTCTCCATCACCCATAAATATCCTTTTATGTATTTATTTCAAACAATTCTCAATTGTACACCCTCTTGATTTTTTTATATCATGTCGATGGCATGAATCTCTCACTACTGCATTCCATATTATAGTGTGCTGTTTATAGGAAGATTGTCGGTTGACACATGAGAAAATTCCATCACAATATATAGTTATTAATGTCCCTCTAGAAGAGCAAGATAACGAGAATGAAATTGGGCCCTAACGTGGATTTTCCCTGTACCGGAGTTACCATCAAAGATGGCGCCTTCGTTAAGGGAGGTCATCAACTTGCTCAAGAAGTTATGGATGTTCGAAAACTTTATTTTATGAAGTTACCAATTTTGACCAATTAATTAAGCAGATTCTATTTATTATCAATGAAAGTACCATAAACTATTTTAATTTACATCAAAGGTAAATGTCAATAATGTATTTATTTTCTTAAAGTTAATTCTGGACGATATGGGCCTATCTACATCAACCCCATAAATGCAATACTTTCACCGTTAATGGTGTGAGCCCATTATATTACGAAGGATCAATGTTTTCTTGACCACCCAACAATACCTACGTCAATATCCAAACGTCGTCAACGGCATCTATACCATCTCATCTTAATCGTCCAAGACTAATCCACGTGACATCATCTCCTATAATTTAGTAAATTTGTACGAGCACCTGTCATGACTACACTAGGCCAAGCCATACATATCAGTTGTACCAAGGACTAAGCCAATGACACAAGAAGGCAAAGTGACCTTGCCACATCCAACCATTTGGATTAGTATAGATAGAAGAAATATCTATAGATTTAGGGTTACGCAATCTTGATGTCTTCCTATACATTGAGCTATTCACCCTACAACTTGTTCTTATTTGACCTCTTTGTGACTAGTTTTTAAAGTAGGACTATTATACATAGATTGTTGTAAGGTTATCCATTAGATTTCTCTATCATCATCTAGTAAATAAGAATTAATGTTTAAAATAAGTCGCCAAAATCAAAAAAGAGAAATGTGATTGGGTGGAAGGATATCACATTCTTTAGCAACATATTGTAATTGTATTAGTAGAGATTGGATCCAATATGCACAAGAATGGGGCAAATTGGTCGTAAAGTCAAATAACTCCTGATTTTGCCTCTACAAAAGAAATGAATATAGAGGAAATAATACTGTACCCATTCGTTTTAAGAAGAATTTACTAAAATGTGATTTCAATGGCATCAATAATAATCGTACCCTCGATTATTGCCCATTAAAAGGAAAAACCAAAAATATTTTTTGTAACTCATTTATGAGATGATGGCATAAGATGTTATTCTATCAATGATGCTATTCATTCTTATGCAATCTTCCATAAATCAAGCAACCCAAGTGGATGATTTTATTTTATTTTTTTAATTTTAACCCAAGTGAATGATTTACATATAATGAGCATAACTTTGAAATAATGATAGTCACTTGACCATTATCTCCCCCATAATACAATCCTATTACATAACATCTCACCATTATGGCTTTTAAAATACATCATTTACTCCCCATTTGTTCGGAAAAATATTTTTTCAACTATAAAAACAATATAAATGCTCTTTCATAAATATAGATATTACGAAACATAAGTGGCAAACTAGCCATCTATCAAATTAATAATTAAATTATTTTTAAAAAAGTAAATTGAGGGAAGATAATCGGTCTACTATGCTACCATTTGAATGTTCTACTGAAGCACTTTTAGAATAAGGCATTTTTATAATTTGCTGATATAAAAGGGGAAATGAATTTATATTTCCATTATTTCAAACGGCACAGGTGTACATAATTCTGGATTTCTCCGATTCTTCCAATCTTACACCTCCACGTGGCACCATTAGGTCTCCTGGAATCAGGGTGCTATTATATATTAAGACCTGCCCAATCAAAAGACAGGGTGGTAAGGAAAAGACAAGAAGAAAATTTTCTTCCTTCAAAGGAAGTGTGCCACACTTTCGACCAACTTAATAAGATGCTTCCAGGATCACTTTACTTATCGGTATATTCTCATCCTAATCAAGGAACCAACTTCGCTTGAGATATCGGGCCCACGACATTTTTTTTATGCTTTTTTTAATTTTTTAAATTTATTTTATTTTATTTTTTTTTTTATTTTTTGA
Source organism: Handroanthus guayacan (assembly GCA_014898755.1). Classification (NCBI taxonomy): domain Eukaryota; kingdom Viridiplantae; phylum Streptophyta; class Magnoliopsida; order Lamiales; family Bignoniaceae; genus Handroanthus; species Handroanthus guayacan. Next base: position 1,935,354 of record JACFYI010001012.1, read on the forward strand.
TTATGATTACTCACCGTCCTCCTTTCCGCTTAAAAGCGCTCTCTGAATAAGGGCTTATTAGTCCTCTTTCGATCTTAAAGATCCTGGTACCAAGTGGTATCAGAGCTCAGTTATCTCAAGTGTTGCCCTTATAAGGGAGAAGCTATAATTATTTCTTAAAGAAAGAGCTTATAAAGCTGTTCATTTGGGTGAAACCCAAGCCGCGTTATAAGTCTTGGCAGTAAGGCGTGAGGCAGTAAGCCCAAGCAGTAAAAGTTTTCGTTGGCAGTGATCCCAGAAATGAACAGAGTTATGAGATCTCTCTCTAGAAATAATACAAGCTCTTCATCCCTTATAACGGAACGCAACAAGGAGATTATTATCTCAGAAAATATAAATCAAAGTTTGCAGAACTGGAAATTGCCAGAAGCTTCTGCATCTCAGATTTATGAATCTAAAATCTTTAATTTCAGCAGCGATTATATCGTAAAGATGGTCGAAGAATCCATCCCCCTTCAGGAAGGATTCAAAGAACTATCTATGCTGTCAAAAAGGCTTATTGAGCAACATAAACAAAAATATAAGAATCTCTACTTAGGAATGATACACATTGGCTTAAAGCCATTGACCAGACTTGGTTTAAACACTTCTGCTTTAATTCTTGTTAGAGACAGAAGACATAACCAGTTTGAAGATTCCTTATTAGGAATAGTAGAATCAACGCTCTGTGACGGACCAGTCTATTTCAAATGTTTTCCAATTTTCACTGTCTCCCTCACAGATCCGAATATTCTACAATCATTGATGTTAAACATCAAAACTGAAGGTTTCGATATGCTTAAAGGCACCCTGAATGTAGCATTAGTATATCGACTGTGCTACAAGGTCATGAACACTGTAGTCCCCAGAACAAAGATAAGTTCTACAGATGTTTACAACAAAAGGGGAGAAACAACCCTGTTTATAACAGATCTTGAAAAAAGCAACATCTTAGTTCCAAAGACTATTGCTTGGAACCAGGTTAAATTACCTGATGTCTGGACATTAGAAAGCCTTGTTCCACCTGCCAAGGATCCTCCTAGGCAAGTAGAAAGTATTTTCCAATATCTTGATGGGGATGTTGAGATTAAATTCTCACAACAAAGAAAAGTTCGCCTTAATCTAGGTGATATACAAAAGCCTAATATGGCAAGGTCCTCAACTTCTTCAATTCCGGCCTCAGATCTGGAGAGAGAGAAGGTTGAGATCCTTAGGGTTAATAAAACTCCTGAGCAAATAAGCCAGCCTGAATATCAGGTTGAGCAACCAGAATCGTCTTATAGACAACGAGGGAATTCTCCTACTCCCTCTAATATGGGCTATGGCTTAAACGCCTTGACCGAAGAATTATATTTGCCCAAGAAAATTCAAAAAATGTTTAATAAACAAGAAAACACCCACAAAAGACAATGGTTTCTTGCATACCATTCGTTGAGAAAACAAAAATGGTATCTAAAAAACTACATGGTTTATTGAAGTCACTCTTGTTGTCAACAAAGAATTCTCCCTCAAGGTTGAAGCAATGGTTGACTCGGGAGCTGATCTCAATTGCATTTCTGAAGGGCTTATACCGTCCAGATATTATTCAAAAACAACGCAAGTTATTACTGCAGCCAATAGGTAGCCACTTCCCATTGAATACAAGTTGTCCGATGCGGCAATCTATAACAATGGAATCTGTCTACCTATGCCATTTATAATGGTAAAAAATCTTTCCACCTCGGTTATTTTGGGGAATCCATTTCTTCATATGCCTTTCCCCATCGAGAAAATTGATGAAAAGGGAATCACTTCAAAAATAAATGGGAACTCGTTGTTGTATTTTTCATTTATTACCCTTCCAAAACATCATACGATAAATTTTTTGTCAACTTTGATAAAAAGAAAAGAAAAGTTTCTTAATTCCTTAAAAGAGGAAGTATCTTTTAAAGCCTTAGAAGAGAAACTATATTCTAAAAAGATACAAGAAAAAAATTTTCAGATAAAAGAAAAGTTCCAGCATGAAATCTGTGCTGAAACACCTAATGCCTTCTGGGAAAGGAATAAAAATATCGTTTCCCTTCCTTATGAAGAAAATTTTGATGAAAAATAAATTCCAACCAAGGCAAGGCCTATTGCCATGGGCCCTCGTCATTTGGAATTATGTAAAAAAGAAATCAAAGATCTTCTTGATAAGGGTCTTATTAGACCAAGTTACAGTCCTTGGAGCTGCCCTGCATTTTACGTAGAAAATGCAGCAGAACTCGAAAGGGGAACCCCAAGACTTGTAATAAACTACAAACCTTTAAACAAGGTTTTAAAATGGATTCGTTATCCAATCCCTAATAAAAAGGATCTAATAAAAAGGCTTTATCAAGCAAAAATATTTTCAAAATTTGACATGAAATCTGGATACTGGCAAATTCAGATTCATGAAAAGGATAAATACAAAACGGCTTTCACAGTTCCTTTTGGACATTTTGAATGGAACGTCATGCCTTTCGGGCTTAAAAATGCTCCTTCTGAATTTCAACATATTATGAATGACATTTATAACCCTTATACGGAGTTTATAATTGTCTACATTGATGATGTTTTAGTCTTTTCCGATAATTTGGATCAACATTTTAAACACTTGCAAATTTTTCTACAGGCCACTAAAAGGGCTGGATTTGCAGTATCTGCTAGAAAAATGAGCTTATTTCAGCTAGAGGTTAAATTCCTCGGACATTACATTAAAAATGGACTTATATCAGTCATTGAAAGAGCGATTATATTCGCAGACAAATTCCCAGATCAAATTACTGATAAAAATCAACTACAAAGATTTTTGGAAAGCCTCAATTATATTGGGAATTTTTATAAAGAATTGGCTTATGACTGCCAGCTACTTTTCTAAAGGCTTAAAAAATAGCCGTCTCTATGGACTTTTGAGCACACTCGTGCAGTCCAAAAAATTAAAGAAAAAGCTTATAAGCTTCCATGTCTGGCTATAGCCAATCCTGAATTATTCAAGATTATTGAAATTGACGCATCCGAAATTGGATACGGCGGTATCTTGAAACAGAGATTAAACGCTCAAAATAGCTCAAAAGAGCAGCTTATTAGCTTCACTTCTGGCTTATGGAACACAGCTCAGAAGAATTATTCAACAGTTAAAAAAGAGATCTTATCTATAATTCTCTGTGTCACTAAATTCGAAAGTGACGTATTAAATAAAAAATTTCTTATTAGAACAGACTGCAAGTCTGCTAAAGACGTTCTTATCAAAGACGTCAAAAATCTGGCATCTAAACAAATTTTTGCTAGATGGCAAGCATTATTATCATGCTTTGAATTCGAAATTGAGCATATTGCTGGAAAAGAAAATTCTCTGCCTGATTTTCTCTCACGTGAATTCTTGCAGGGACAACAAAAAGCCTAATAGGCCGCCTAATAGGCGTTCACCCAGAAAACCAGACCTCCATATTGGGGAAGGCTCTAAAAAGAGCTTTGCTGATGCAGCAAAAGTAGGAGCAGAAGCTCCAGAGCCTTATAAGCCAGATGAATTTCAAAAGGACGAGTCTGCATTATCAGACGAGGCTTATTCCATAGCCTTACCTCCAGAAGACCTTAAAGGTCGAAAATACCCATACATTCCTTATATGGAAATACCTATCTCTCCAGTCGAGACCAACCTTAAAGGCCTTGCTCCCGACTATATTGCAGATATGTATTTACACAATAATTTTTCTCCGATATTCGGATAAAAAAATCTAAACTACTATCAAGCCATTCTTAAAGAAACCCATTCGGTAGTAATTGAACTGTTGATAGAAACAATAAGGATATAGCATTCTCTAAATTTCTTATCAGAAAAGTCCTTACTCCACAAGAATGGGGTATTGGCCTCTCAGCACCCAAATACTTAACCCAGTATCAAAATCAGCCAAAATCCTTCACCTATCTCGACTATATGTTTGCATGGAAAGGAGCACTTTTTTATGAAAACAGTCTTAAACGGCACACATGGTTCTTAAAGTTCCACTTTGAAGATCAAAGGGGACCACTACCCAGCTGGTTTAAAAGCTGATTTTTTCGGTGGGGGTAACCCTATTATTTTCCCGAAAAATATCTCCAGCATTTGGAAAACATTTAAGCAGGTTAACAAGCACCTGGATGATTTACAAGGACTTATGCAGTTCACCATTTACTATGACGTTCCTTAGATCCTTAAATGGAACTACCGCATCTTTAAAAAGATCGAAAGGAAGTTCACCATTCAAATGACAGAGCCTTATTTGTTCAGACAAAACTATCTTAGGTGGTGGAATAAATTTGACTTCTTCGACAAAGAGGCAGTCTATACAAAAAGAGGAGTTATCACTCTCAATCCACCAGCAGCGCCACCAAAGCAACCGCAGCCAGTGGCATCACAGCTTAGTCTTAAAGACATGCTAGCTGGAATTTCTCAAGAAGAAGCCATGAAACTTTTTGCAGAAACATTTGGAGTCCAGATTGGAAAAGACAAAGGCAAACGTCCCATGTCACCTTTCCAAGATACCCAGGACCCCTATGAAGAAGAAAGTGATGACAGCCTTATGGAGCTGACTCAGCACCTCGGTGGGAGTTAAAGCAAAGCCAATATTCCCGGCCGAAAGTATAAAAGAGCCTTATAAGGACAAAAGCAGTTACAGGATAAAGCACCTGAAAAGCAACTTTAAAAGATTCCGAAATTCAAATGTAATAGATTAGTTTTAATTTTTTGAAATCCGAAACCTTTATAAGGAGGCCTTTGGCCACTTCGATTATCATCGAAAAATATTGTAATCCTTTCCTTGCTCTTGTAAAAATACCTCTTGTAAATCTTTTTGAAGCTTTAATGTAAGTTTCCTCCCTTATGAGGATTTTTATATTATGCCTCCTGCATTTTTCATTCAGAATATTTATAGCTTAAAGCTACGCATCAGAAGGCTTAAAGCCTTGATTTATAGAAAAAAGCAAGAGATCAACGGTCTCGAATATCAGTTGAGATCCGTTCCATCTCGATTGAAATTCGCTCTTATTAGAGCTTTGCATTCAAAACAAAACGAATTGGACGACCTAGAGTTGACTTTGTATCATAATCAGAGATTACTCACCGTCCTCTTTTCCGCTTAAAAGCGCTCTCTGAATACAGGCTTATTAGTCCTCTTTCGATCTTAAAGATCCCGGTAAAAAAGCCACAACTAGAGGATGTTTGGCTCAACTTATATAAATGTTTCGAGGTTATAAAATATTATATCTTATTTTAAAATTAGTAGTTAAAATGTTTGCGTAAAATAAAATATTAGAACTTATAAAACATTAGTAATGTTGATTTTTGTTATTAAATGGTTAAAATTAAAAAGGTATGTTAAGATCTTAAATATAAGGTAGAAACTCTTTACTTTGTTATTTCTTTAAGAAAAGAGTTGATGAATAATAAAATAATACCTTGTTTTGCAAGCTTACAATATCTTATTTGAAGAACTATTAAATATTTTTTGACATCTTAAAAGCTATTAAGAGGGTGTTTCGGTGAGCTTATAAGCTCTGAAAAATATCTTATAAGATATTTAAGAGCTTATAAGATATCATTAAGTGTTTGGTAAACTTTTTCAAAAAAGATCTTATTAGCTCAAAAAAAAGATGTTAGGAACTTAAAAGCTCTTTTAAAAAAAAGTAAGAAACTCCCAACTTATTTTTAAGATCTTAACATACACCTTCATTTTTAATCATTTTATTTACAATATTGCCATTACTAACACCTTATAAGTTAAAGGATCTTATTTATCCAAACACTTTAACAACTTATTTTTAAAATAAAATCCAACATCTTATAAGCTCTAAAAACATCTTATAAGACGTAAGAACTTATAAGATGTTTTAAATAAGCTTAGCCAAACACTCTCTAAATATATCATAAAGAGCTTATAAGCTCACTCAGACATTCCGTTAGTCAATGCTTAGTTTTAGGAAAATAGAAAACTCACATAAGCAAGAGATCATTGAAATTAAATTGCCAGGAATAAGTCACATTGCAACAATTCGTCATGCTAATCTAAAAGAGTATCTAAATCACTCCACAACCCCCTAAAATTTTACTAATTCTTACTTCTTCCTTACATCAAGTCTGAAGAGTAACAAACAAAAGAGTTCCCCTAACCCTAGGTTTGGATCTCGGATTTTAGGAAGAAAAATGCAAAGGGATTCTTCTTCCCTTTAATTTCATGCTTCAAATAATGTAATATTAAGCTTTTTTTCCTTCTCATTTTCCTCACTAAATTCCTCAATCCAAACGTAGCATAAAGGAAACCGAGGGATAGAGCTGCAAGCCATTAAATCAACTGGCCAAAGAATAGAAATCATTCTTCATATCTAACTGTACATGGCCAACTAGGGAAAGCCTTAGTCCATAGTCGGCTTCTAGTAGATTAAGCTCGAGAAGGATGATGTTAGCATGTAAGCGACGTTTGCCAATGGACCCCGTTGGCATGCTAGCTCGTGAATGTCTTTCACAATGTCGAAAACTGCATCCGGTTGGGCGAGTTTTAGTGCATTTTCGGACATTCTTTTGAGTTCATCGTTCTTTGTACTGAACCATTCAGCCACTATTCTTGCAGTTTCCTTAGGGCTTCGTGTGAACACTCCTGCCCCATTGTCGACTACATAGGGAACGTTACCTTTCTCCTGCCAATGCGAAATGGAAGACAAATGAGTAACACAAGTAATTAACCAGCAAAAATGCAAAGTTGTAGCGAAAGAAGAGAATGGCATTCAGATTAACTCACTTGTCCAGGGATGTAATCGTTAAGTATAATCGGAAGCCCTCTTATCAATGCCTCCGCAATGGTGCCCGGACCGGCCTATAAAAATCCCAAAATCTTATAAACAACCATTTCTTATAAAGTCGTAGAGATTTTCAAGGAAGTTTGCAATAGCTTTCGCTTTGGAGAATTAAAAAAATAGTAGAAAAAGTTAAAATAGTAGACAAAGTTACAGAGAAAGTTGACAGTGTCTAAAATAAAAATTAAAAAACACAAAAAAGCTACAAATATTGGTTGAGAGTAACTTTTAGCTTTTTTCCGCTTAAGTTTAAAGATAATAAAAAGTACCGATAGTTCCACACATTCCAAAATAGCTATCCAACTAAAAGTTGAAGAGAACTTAACACGTCAAAAAAAGAACAATGTACCTTTGTGATGATGCAGTCACAAGCACCCATCCATTTCTGCATCTGCTTCTCAAAACCTCTTATCTACATTAAGAAGAAATCCCGAAAAATTAATATAAAGTTCGTCCAAGAACGCCAAGTATTCTCTCTTAAATAGTGCTAGATGATTAGCACAAATGTGGTTACCTTGACCGGGATTTTCCAGTCGAGTGATTGTAATGAGGAGGCTAGTGTTTCATTACGCCCACAGATGATAATAAGTTGTCCGATTGGCTTCTCAAGTTCTTTATTGAAAAGAGATTCTCCGAGAGCCTTTGCAGTCTTCTTCACAGGCCCCATGCCTTCTCCGCCTCCCATTAGCAAGACAGCTGGCAATTCCGGATCCATCTCAAGTTCTACCCTCAAATCATCCTGAGACCAAAAGCACAAGAAGTACGAATTATTCCTTACATTGAAAGACATAATAATAGGAAAACGTCATTTTGTTTTTATTACATTAACTTAATTTTGCATGAGAGAAATGGCATTAACCTTGGAGAGAACTGCTCGACAAAAAGAAGGCCGTATAGGCAAGCCAAACACGCGAATTTGAGATTCTTCAAGGCCGTCTAGTAAAGCCCTTTTTGCTACCTCCTCTGAGGGACAGTACAATCGGTTCACAGAAGGATGGAACCTTAACAAAACAAGGATCGAACATAAGTATGTGCTGTCTAGACTTCAAGATATCGGTAAATCCAAATGAAAATCAGTGTATTACCATGTACGGTGGCAAGTGTTTAGGTCTGTAATAACGGTAACAAAAATCACTTTCTTCTGTAGGTTTTGCCATTTGAGCACCCACAAAGGAATATGCTGCATTAGAGGATGCACACTAATGATGATATCAGGCTTGTACTCCATTAGTCCAGCCTCAACCTCCCTAAAAACAAACAAATGCAAATATTAGTGAATCCAGAGCATTATATCTCTAACAAGTTCTGTGCAAAGGAGTAAATAGATTCTAACATCATTCGCAAACACTTAATGTCTGAATTCTAACCAATTCACTCGACATATGTGGAACAAGTATGGGAATAGGAAGAAGATGACGTACTTAGCATAATAGGCAGCAATGGCAGCAAGATAGACGGAGTGTATCCATCTAGGAGAAGTGCTGTGAAATGCAACTTTCCAAAGCTGCACATGTTTAACCATGAATTTGTACTGCCGCTCCATATCATTCAACGGCCATCCAGTGTACTCCTTCCACACATCCTTCACAAAAATCTGCCAAAAGAAAGAACATCAGACAAACCACTTAGCTTGTATCTTTGGGATATGATAGGACAAAGCAAATGCTTTTGTTCTTTTCTTACCAAACCTAACATTTAACACGATCTAACCAAGAAATGAATGGCAAATGATATCAAGTTGGTCCCCGAACAAGACAAGAAACGTACGGCTAAAATATGTCGGCCTGAAATTGAATACATACATGATGGCGATGGATATTGCAAAGCAAAAGGAGAAATACAAGCACTTTTAGCACTAAAGTTCATTAGTACAACTTTTCACAAGCAAGGCCTAACGTTCCATAAACAACCCCAAAATATCCTAATAACGACAAATTCTCTCGAGAAGATGCTCATATAAACACCAAAATCTAAGACGTGACACTAAAACCAAACATGAAGAACAAAACACTCATCAAAGTTAATTCATTAGCTTACCCTATATTCATCACCATATTCGAGCTGAAATGCATCCCCGATCGCCTCGGCTGATGCTCGGTGGCCACCGCCAGTATCACTCATCAGAATCAGAACATTTTTGGTCCTCTCAGCCCCAATCTGTTCCATTTCCATTGTTCCATCATCTTCTTCATATTCGATAGCATATTTGCACCTCTTCTGGCGGCTCCCACTGCCGAATCCGTACACCCCAACTCTTTCAAACACTTTGTTTATTGATTCCCTCGGAGAAGCTGCCTTCATCACCATTTCTAAATTATATATACAATCAAAGTTGTATATATAGATGTAGAACTTCTGTGATTAAACAAAATCCGCAAACAGTTAGAATCAGCCCACAAAAATGAATTCTAAAAGAAATAACATAAAAAACAGATGAAATTGGAAAATGGGCTTGATTAAAGATTTC
>JACFYI010001012.1:1947680-1963767 GCA_014898755.1 Handroanthus guayacan
TTTTTTATCTTTTATTTCAATTGATATTTCATCACTTTCTTTATTAATATTAAAGATACTAAACCACAATCTTATATTTTCAGAAATAATATTTAATACACTTAATATATATTTAGAATATAAAATAAAAAATTAAATGTCAATTTAAAAATAAAGGACTTTGACAGCTTAAAAAGTGTTATTCGTATGGCATGTGAGAGATATGGTATTATACAATCTCTTATGACCAGGTCAACGCTCCCCACCTCAAATGCTATTTAGGGAAGTTTACCTCAATATCATTTAGATTCCATATATAGAACCTTGACTTCAAGGCTGTAACTTTTTAATTATTATTTTGATCAATATAATAGAAACTAGTCATTAGATTTTTTTTTTCTTTTGTATAAATATGGTTTCATGCCACTAATTTTTTGCCACACAAAGCACTTATTATCGCTTTCTCTTACTCTCAAACACTAAATCCAAGTATTTACATAATCATTTGTTTTTTTAAACAATTTTTTAAAAATTGAAATTAATTACATAATCGATAAAATATAAATATAAAAATAAATAACATAAAATAGCGTAAGTATATTAAAATAATGTTAAGCACATTAAAATAATATAAAAATAGAATTTTAGGGTGAAGAAGGAAAATGCTATTTGGGTTACTATTTCATTGGAATGCTATTTTTGGCTATGTGACAAAAATAGAACTTGAAATAAAAACAAGGGGTGGAATTGTGGAAATGCTCTTAGGGTAATCCTTCCTGGAAATTTAGACCCATATCCTATTCTAGCCCAATATGAACTCCAGGACTTTCGAGGTATTCCAAGAGCTCACGACCGCATCCTGTAGTTGTACGATAGATGTTGATGATTGTAATAGCAGCTTGACGAAAGGTGAGTCAAGATTATGGCGTGAAAAAGTTGGTTTATCTCTCTGATCATTTACGTGCAGAAATAATTCCGGATTTGGAATATGAAGATAACATAATAAAAGAGTAAATAACTTCTTATGGATTATAATTTCTTGAGGGTCTCAAATTAAGAAGTTATCCATCTAATATCACGAGCTTAGCTTTTATTTCTCCACAGTTAATTATCAGTATTTTTCTCTTACCACGGGTTCTTGTTATTAAGATTTTAAATTTTCATATTTCAATGAAGTTGGGTACCATTATATTCGACAAGGAATCTTATTATCGTCATTGTCATCTTATGGAGGAATAACTATTATGTGCCTCTTCCTAAACCTACATTATAAGTTATATTAGTGATGCCTTAACTTCATCTCTCATAACTTCATCTCTCATCAAAAATAGTTGAGAACCTTGAACAACATATACTCACCTTTAAGGTTATATCTCTCATCATATGATTCGATAAGTTTGAATTTTTTTGTCCAAGGACTAGTTGGAATATTATCAACAATTTCATATACAAGAATAACAATAATTTCGCATCTATACATGTTAAATGAACCTCCATTTAGGAAGACCAACATTTCAAAGATAATATATATTTTATGAAATTGAGATACTCAGTCTATCTGGAAATTGGAGTTCTACGTTTCTTCTAAAATACATGTGCTTGCATGCATGCTCGACCACTTTTAAGATGAAGTTTGAATGACTATAAAAGTTAAAGTAGAGAGTAGTCAAAGAATCAACATTGATCCTCTTTTAATTAAAAAAAAAAAAAAAAAAAAGGAAAGAAAGAAAAACTATTGAGGCCCAAGTATAATTCCTTTCATTGATATATGCTTCATCGCTCTTTGATGGGCTATCCCGATCTACATTCTCATGTAACCTTTTTTCATAATTTGGGTGCTAAACTCTATTAACTTATAATCTTATTTGGAACTTTAGAGATTTTCACGGGTTGAGATCATTAGCCATAGAGAAAGATGATCAAATTCAAATCCGTCGAATTTTATGGATCCAATATGTTGACATTTCCAACAAAAAGCCGTATTAAGGCTCAAAGGGCAATATCCCTTAGAACCCACGATCAGGGTCCTCTAGCTTTGGCCCAATAAGGAAATAACAAGGCTTGGTCCAACTCATAACTAATCCTCTTTCTTTTGAGCATATTCAAATAATAGTAGTTTATTTTCTACTTAATGGAATGCTCAAATATTTTGTAATTATAGTATTTGATATTGATTTTTAATATAATTATTGATTGATTTAATAATGCAATAAATTTACTTTATTTTAATGTACCGTCTATAAATAAAAAAGTGTTTCTATTTTTTTTTTCATTTTGTTAAATATTTATTAGTACCACAAATCTTATAAACTTCATTGGTGTAATTCATTACTTTCTCGAAAAGATCACAATGGAAATTTATTCTTGATAATAATAATAAAATAGTCATCACACACTATATCTCAAATTAATGAAATATTTCATAATGATGGAAGATACAGACGGATAGTACTTATAATCAAACTCAATTAAATGATTTTTATGGACTGTACTCTCGAGCACATTTACTAATAGTTGTTACAACTTACAACTCAATTCATATATTCATAATGATGATGAATTTTCATAAGTATAGTTACAAAAATAAATATATTAGTCTCCGAACATCATAAGTATTGAAAGAAAAGCATTTGTTAGTACAAGTGGATTCTGTCCCCATGTGATCTATTGACGTCGAACTCTACCGGCAACAATATATTTATTTATTTTATTACATATACGTAAACAAGTTCCAAAATGATAGAATTACCTTAAATTAGAAAAAAGAAAAAATTTATTAAATTCCAAAAAGACATCAATTAAAGTTTGCCAGCTAGAAATTATAATTGGAAAAGTCTATTGTACAGCTGGTTGTCGTCCAAGCCTGCCTAATTTCAGATCGAACATGAATTTGAAACAAAGTATGCCAAAACTACATTTTTTTTCTAGAAAAAAAAAAAAGAAGAAAAAATATTTGGTCTAGAGTTTGTACTAATTACTTAAGTTGATTGAGCTACAAATGCAAATGGATCCAGATATGATTTGTAGCAACAGAACCATATATTTAAATAGATAAAGTATTAGAGTTAATACTTAGTTTTTGTAACAAGTATGTATAATTTTAAGTACTATATAAGCATTCCCAGGGAAAAAATAAAACAAAAAATCATATTCTCTCTTCTCTTGCAATCTTCTATTTTATTTTACTTTTTTTTAGCTAAGTTGAAAGTGTGGAGCCTAGTTTCTATTTTACGGAATAGTGCAGATTTTCAGTGAAACCACAATTCAATGTTAAGTCATTGTATTCTATGTGCAGCACAATGGTAACCATAGCACCTAAATTGTTTAGAAGGAATTTTGAATTATCCTCAAGAGAGCAACTTTGTCCGACCTCATCCCTTAAATTCATACATATTTCTTATCTTATCATTATATTTGATTAGATAAATTACATTTTACCCCCTTGTCAAAGGTGAAATGAGCAGAAAGCTCTTTATGACCGGACCCATATATAGGATTGTATTTAAATTCAGTCAATTTGACCCATCCACCTAATTAAAATGACCAATTTTAATTTTATAACTACCAAAGATATTTTAAAGCCACGACTTGCAGATACATAGAGTGGTAAATACAATAAATTCACCCCACTAATACTTCTGCATTGCATATAACACATGTATACTTATGATTAATATAATATCATGGGTATCGAGAAAAATAAGGCAATTCATATTTATTGAGATTTTTTCTCTTTTAGGTATTTTTCAAGATAAAATTTTCTATCATATATATGACAGTTATATAATACCTTAACGCGATCGGATCTTATCGACTACGTATTATTGATCATCATCATTGATATCGTCTTTGGAATTGCAAGCATCACTTGGCATTTCATAATTACTGATGAATAATATCTTGATGCAACTGATTCATTGACTAAACATTTTCGATGTAGTGGTGCAATGGGCCATCATCAATACAATGTATACGGGAACAACGCATACAGGAACAAAGCCATGTGTCTCTAATCATGGCCCTCAATTGGGAAGCTTATGATATCAAGTCTTATTCTATATTGAAAAGTTAAGAATTTTAAAACATTTTTTCAAGAGAAAATCTTCAATCATGAACACTGATGAAAAATATATCAATGGGCTAAGCTTCCATACGATGTTAGAAAGATTTGAGCATCAATTGTTTGTGCGAGTCAAAATATGCCTATTAATTTTCAAATCCCATGGAATTTTCATTTATCCTCCCAATAAATAGATGTCCAATTCCATGATCCTTTTAACATTTTCTTCTAAAAAAAGGTAAAATTTTTTTCAGTTTGTTGTAGAAAAATGTCATATTAGTAACAAAATAAAAATTATTAGTAACAACATGAACAAGTGATAATGTCTTTCATTTTGTCATTAATTTTTCTTTTTAACAAGAACATTTTTTTTTTTGTTTCACAATATAATTAAACAGGACAAAAAACTAATGTTTTAAATTGTTGCTATTAACAATTCATCGCATATATATTTACTGTAACCAATTAACGATAATAAAAGTTGAATCTGAGATTTGTAGTGATATTTATGTTGTTACTAAGTTATCACTATGCATATATCACTAATCATTAATAGTGATAATTTAAACATTTATTATATTTTATCACTTTCTAAATCAGTGACAAACTTCATATTATCAATTAAAATATTTCTGGTGGAGGTCTCATTTTTTTTTTTTAGATGTTTCTTATTATATTGATCTTTATTTGTTATTGATATATAAAATAAATATTATAAGACTTTTTTTTTTTTTTTTCTGTTTACAAGACATGTTGTCACTATTTTGCTTTTTCTGGTCGATCTAACCACTAGACACATGTGAATTGCGTGACATGATAATCAATGCATTTTTAGACAAATAAACATATGTTGGGAAAGTGCCAAATTCCTTTCTCCTCCATATCTAATCAGGTCCAGCTCAATAATTGAAAACTCAGATTCCTGGCTTTTATGGAAAGCGCAACGTCCAAATTTGGCATGGAAGGTAGATCCCCTTTATAACCTCAACTCCTGAGCTAACAAGGCATGTAGATGATTGCCATGAACTGTCACGAATGTTGGCATGGAGGCCACAATTCTAGTTCCATTGCGAAATAATTGCAGTCGTTTCATACTTTTTTTAAGGATCAAAAGTACAAAAAAATTAAAATATGTAAAAATTTTCATTCCATTTCGTTCTATTTCGTCTTGTCGTAATAGTCCAATAAATCGGATTGACACTCTGCTCTAGCTGATTTATCGATTTGCAATATTAGTTTATATAAAAATAGTCCTATAACAGAATATTGGAGTGGAAAAGACCAATATTCTTATTCTGTTCTGATCATTCCACTGTTTTTGGCCATTTCAGTGGAACATGGGCATACAGATATAATAAGAACTGTAGGGGAATCCACTTTATCCAGCCACTGGGTGGATGCTTGATGCATATCCTATGAGTAGGACCTCTCCTGCTGAATTATTTCTGATTATCTTGTATAGTTTTATTGGATAATTTTGTGTGACATATTCCATTGTTTCAGCATATAATAGTAGCAGTCATCAGTCGAAGTGGTTAGAGGGTATCGGTTCGAGCCCGCTTGTAATAATATTGTAAATCCGTCGCTTTGAGAAATTTCAAATTGTTGATGATTCAAGGATGATGACGTGAAGTTCTCCACTTCTCCTGATTAAGAAATTATGAGCTTGATTATTATCGGTTTTTGGATTTTTTTCGATCACATTATAGTTTTGTGAATTTTTCTATCCCATAGAAGCATTGAGAATTTTTTTCCCCTATATTGTAGTTGTTAAGATTTTTCTTATGTTAGTTGTTGTACTTGATCTTGAAATGATATTCACCTATTGATGTAGATCTTTTTGCATTAACTACCTTGCGTTATACTTAATTGACGAAAAGAACTTAATTGACAATAAGAACTCCATTTTTCTTATAATTAGCATAAACAATCCAGTGAAAAAATTAATATTGTCACTACCCTCTATTATTGCTTTTCCCTTTATAATGATAATAATACTCTGATGTAAATACAGTTGATCACCTAATTTTGCACTTTACTAATCTATGTTATACCTAATTAGCATAAACAATCCCATCATTTTTAATTAGCATAAAAAAACTTTTTGTAAAATTTATTATCCTCTTTGTCCCCCATCATCACTTTTACCTTAACAATCATGTTGCAAATTTTATATAAAAGAGGTTTTACTTTTTTTCTTTTTTTGCCAATTTTATATAACAAGGAGTTATTCATACTCATATTGGGGAGTAAAATGGGCAATTTATCAGTGAAAAAGCATTTTGAGTGCGTCCGAGTCTTTCATATATGCTAATTAAAAATTTCATGAGGTCTATGACACTAATTAATATTTGACAAGATTTCTTTGGGTAATTAGAGATTACAAAAGGGGGCACTCACAAAAAGATGAATTTATGTATCCATCGAATGAAATCACTAATTTTCATAAAATTAAAAAGAAAAAAAAAAGATCAAGCCTTGTATAGCAGTTGTAATTCAAACTAAATATTTTAAATTAATTTTAAAGCATGAGCATCGTATGTAGTTATTTTGGTGCGTTATTGAGTAAACAGACAAAAATAATCTTATTACAAAAGATAATGACAGAAAATTTTTCTTTAACTTTTCTTTTTTAATATTTATTTTTCTATTCCATTCTTTTCTTTCATTACAGTTTTCCATCTTTACAACTTTATTCTCTATAAATTTATATTTTAACCGATTATCATTACTAAAAGTAAATAAATATTTTTAATTTTATAAAAAAAAAACAGGCACACGTATCAAGTGTACCACGGCTAAAATCTATATATAAACCATACAATTATAAATTATATACCCCTACGAGTCAAAATAACATATTCACCCTACTAACCGAGTAATTAAGAAATGACTTGATTTGATTGCTGTAATAAGAAATGCCACGTCTCAAAATAAAATCAAACATAAAAGTCATTATACTTTTTTTTTCTCTATATATCCATATAAATTTTCCTAATAACATATGATATATAAAACCAACATAAAATTCATCATTCACAAATAATTGTGATTGCTCCAAGATCAAATTTTAGAAGTCATTTTCTCATATTTGGCGCCAAATGAATTTGCATGGGCATGCATATAGATACCCACAGCATGTAAATAAGTGGAAAGGGCATCCGATGCTTCGAGGAAAGCAAATTATAATTTATACAGAATCGAATAAACTAAAAGGATATTCTCATTAGAATCTTACTTCTCTGCCACATAAAAAAATTCTAAAATTAATTACTTCAATTTCTTTCATTTTCATCAATGTATATTCCCTCTTGAAGATAATATCAGTCTTATTCGAGCGGCTCATAGCTCTTCATAAGTCTATTCTGAGGATAGGAATCCTTCTATAGGAAAATAATGATCATATTCCCATTTTCCTTTTTCCTTGTCATTAAAATTACAAAAGTTTCTTAAACACAAAATTTTGAAAGAGATTCGACAAATTATAAATTTTGTGAAATTTATAATACTATCATTAATTAAAATATGTTAGGAATATATTTAAGCCCCAGATAATATTTGTGTTTTATTTTGAGGAACGGAACTCTAAACAAAGAAGTATATTAATTCATACGTGCTATTAAGTCATAGTAGATTAGTTGCGCATAAATCATATAACCCTTAGTATAAATATGGAAATATAACATAAAACCAGAAAAAGGGGAATTGAAAGCCTACTTGAAACTTTAGATGCAAATGATATTGAGTCAAACGTCTATTGTTCCAACAGTACCTTTAAGACTTTATTTGCCCTTCTGCGGTGTTTGAACGTCACTGGCGAATAATCTCTTCTTTATGATAATCGTGAATTTGTTACATGTGGTGTCGTGCTCAAATAGTGTAAGCACCATAAACTCTCTAAGTTTTTTATCAGCTTTATTCTAGGCTCTTCAATTTATTGTTGTGCAATGCAACTAATAATAATGTGAAATTTGTCTCCAACAAGAGGTATCACGTGCCAATGACTTTCATTTTGTTACTACTAATATCTAATAAGTTCGTTTTTCTTTTGTCACATGCTTAATGTGATTGTTATAAGTTATCACTGTTAATAAGTAATTAACATGTATACTGATTACTAGGTTGTTATTAGGTTGTCATTATAAATAATGACAACTTAAACACGATTGTTATCATTCCTAAGTTTATTAAAACTATTGTCATGACAAAATAAAATTATTGATGACAAATTTCATGTCAACATTTAATATGTTGTCATCAATATTTTCTTGTCTCAAATTCTCAGCACAGCGTCATCAATGATCTGGAGGCTCTCTTGTGTTTATACTCTTGTGATGTCTCCTAAAGATAATCCTTGGATTCAAAATTCAATTAAAATACTCAAAATGTTCCAACAAATACTTCTTTATACTAATTATTTTCTCTATTTATATATTTGTGCGTGGGTCTTGTGTAGTTTTTGTATTTATTATATTTTAGAGCGTGGGGTGGAGTGGGGTATATTTTTCTTTGATATAATAATTACAGTTGTGGTGTCAGCCTCAGGGTAATGTTAGGGAAGTAGAAGAAGAGACAAATGACTTGGTGGTGTGGTAAAGCCGTAAAGCTGTTGAGTGGTCACTGTGGGACCCTTGAAGGAAGGCCATATTCTCTTTAAGCTCACTCCCAATCCATCAACAACCTATTCGCATCTCACGTTGCTTTCGATCTCACTTCTTTTTTAACTAATAATTCACAATCAATTGTAGTTGAGGCAACGTTGGAGCCTATGTGGTTACCTTGTTTTATCATAACACTTTAATTTGATTTTACGTGTGGTGATGAGGGTGTAAAATATTTTTAGCCTGATAGATTACATTCGGGATTGAATCTATCTTCCAAGCACAATAAGGTATTAGAATTGTTGAGTTGTCTCAGCAATAACTTTTCGATAACGAAGACAATAATAAAATCGTAAAGAATAAATAAAAAACTATAGTGAGAATGGATGATTAAAGTGTGTGCAATCAAAACAATGAATTTATCTCTACTTATAGGACTGACTCTATAATTGTACTTTGACATGTGTCGTCTAACTACTTATGGACTAAGTTTATTACTAAGTTTATTTGAGCAATTCTCAATGTTAAAAATTGATATTAATAAAAAATAGTGATAGTGGAAAGTCACTATGATTTTAACATGGCAATGATACGTAACTTTAGTGAAAGTTGTGAAAAATCCACCAAAACATATAATTCTGGTGAATATTTCCATGTTAGCATAGACCATGACAAATGATGTAAGTGTATATTTGCAATTATCAATACACTAAATAATAGTCGGTATTAATGGGATTTAGATACCTCCCCAACCCAATATTAAATGGGGAGGGAAAAAAAAATCTTCGTCTCATCTTTAAAGATAAAGTATTATCCCAATATCCATCATAAACCGGTAAAATTGTTAGAATTACTTGCTTAACTTGACGTCTGTAGTTATAGATATCCAAATGATGAGGTATCACTAAAATAAATTATTGAACGCATGACGAAAATTAGGAGGGGAGAAAAAAAAAACCACAACAACTAGGCATTTGTTAAGGAGAACTGCTATAGAATTAATTTCGTAGTCAAAACTTCAAGTTAAGTCATACATTTTCGGGATACTTTCACTTTATCCCCTGAACTATAGGCGTTTTTGCGCTTTACCCATCGAACTTTTTTTTTTTTCAAACTACCATATTAACTTTTCGAAAATTTGCACTTTGCCTCCCTAAGTGGTTTCCGGTGGAATATTCTGGAATATTTTGGCCACAATTCACTATGTGAAACGCACGATCATTTTTATGTGAGATGAAATATTTACACTTTACCTCCTAAACTATATGATATCTACACTTTACCATCTAGTGGCCGGAATATTTCACCGGAAACCACTTAGGGAGGCAATGTGATATCCCACATTGGGATATTAATGAAATGATCCCCAATATATAAGTAACAGCCAAAGAATCCATGTACAACCATTGGATATCATTTTTGAGCAAGTTGTTCAAAGCTCAATTTCAGGTTGCGCATGGTGAATTCTCAAGCAAATCTCGCGTCCTCCGGCCCTTGGGTCTGGGGCGTGACAGGCAAAGTGCAAAATTTCGAAAAGTTGGTATGGTAGTTTGAAAAAAAAAAAAAAAAAATTCGGTGGGTAAAGTGCAAAAACGTCCATAGTTCAGCGCGTAAAGTCGATTTATCCCTACATTTTTTGCAGCGAATTTAATTGTTTATTTTTTATTTAGCTATCAATCCGTAACCGTATCTCAAATTTGGCCATTGTCATTTCGTAGCTAATAATTAGCTAGGCGATTATTTTACTTGAATTACTATGATCATCAATGAAAGATTAATCATAGTTTTTTGTTTTTTTTTTTTTTTTGTTTTTCCCCGAGATAATCAATTACATTAAATCATATATTAATATCATAGTTTGAATGTATTTAAAGATCAAATATATGAATTAAATACAATTCAAATATTTTAAACTACCGTTTGATAGACAAATACTATTATATGATAGACAAACACATGTACACTACCGGTGGGATTCGAACTTTGTATTTCCATTATGAAAAGATGGATGCGGCGTCACATCATACAAAGAACGGCAGTCAAAGATTAATCACATTTAAGTGCCCTAATTCTTTGCATTTAGTGGAATTTATTGAACTAAAAGTTCTAATGATTAAGGAAACTTTCCATGCATAGAAAACTTATGAAGAAAGACATTTTACTGATAACATGTAATTATTTTTTATAACAAATAAATAAACAATGATTTGTTTAATAAAAATAAAAATTCTAAAAATTTAGAAATATATAAATGGAACAAATGAATGTTCAATTAATGTGAAATCTAACCAACAATCAATGAGAATTTTTTATTTAAATTAAAAGATTTAAAATTTTAAAAATTAAGATTTAAGTCAAGATTAAGTAATTTTAATAAGACCACTTTCTTTTTCACATGTATAATATATGGATAACCTAGATAACATTGATAAATAGATTTAACCTTGTGATATCAAACATTTAATGCTAGCCTTATTAACTCGATTATATGAGGTTACCGTATTGTTCATCAATTGCGAGAAATGTCCTATGTCACCATTATTTGAAACTCCGATTAATTTGTGTACGTATAAATGCTAACTACTACAAACTAATCAAAATAATATCATTATTGTTGTTGTTCTTTAATCATATGGAAGAATTATTTATTTATGGCAAGTAAAAATAATAATGCCGTGTAGTTATTGCGTGATTACTTCACTTATTAATTATCTAAAATTATTACTAAACCCTGGTACTTTGAAGCTTATCTCAGAGCTCAAATGCATTAGAAAATCTTCAATGGTGTAAAAAAGTTAAATATATTAGTACTGAGATTTATATTAATGAGTGCAATGTAGTCTATTCGATACTATTAAGTATATATGTATATATATATTTATAAATATATATTTTTTGGTTTTTTTGAATCCTCATATTAATCAATCGAAAAAAGTATTCTAGCATTTGAACCATGAGAATTTTACCACATTGTTCACTAAATTTTTCTTTTTTGTTATGCAAAATTCTAAATTACGCGATTTTTACATTTAATAGTCTTGGCATAATGTTTTGTCGTATTCTTTCTTGTGTTGGGTCAGTAACTAATTCTAAGGATGTTTTCATCATCTCACACATATCTTAACATATTTTCATCATATGTGGAAAAAAAAAAAAAAGCAGAACAATGAGGGAAAAAAAAAACAAAGGAATCACATGCTGATAATTTATTCGACTTTTAATCTGATGAGATTAGTAAAATAACAAAATACCAAAAATGCATATAAGTGAATGGACAAAAAGATTCTTAAAATAGGTCATATGTCTGATAGACTGTTTCCTCTCAACTATGAAGCTTATCCCCCATTGTCTTACTGGCCGACCTTCAGCCGTATTATTTTGAGATCATATATATCGAGTATTCAAAGTTTGCTTCAATTTGGTACCGCTTTTGCGACCTTCACCAATACAATATTTTTACCCTAAATGTCTAGTCAACTGTTGCACCTCAGCGCATTTTGGAGAGAACCGCTTATCTTTGGGTTCTAGTGGTATTTCACCATAACAACTCATTCGTTGATTCTTCAACATAGTTGGTTCGGATCTCCACTTCCTAGGCATGGATAAATCACCCAGGTTGGGGTTCACAAGCAATGAAAACAGGCCTTCGCTTTTGCTACACCATCGGAGCCACTATCTAAAAATTATGGCGGAATATTCAGCTATAAATTTTCAAAGATGATCACGTGTAAAAAGTTGAATAATTGAGATGGAAAGTAACAAGGAAAAAAAAAAAGAAAAAGTAATGAAAATGTGTAATATTGTCCATAGTTTAGATGCTATGACCTTTTTCCCCAACTCGATATTATAGAATCTATTCCTGTTTTTCTTTTTTTAAAATACGGTATCTTTCAATAAATGAATTATTATATTATTTTTTTTTGCCAGCAACACACTTAATAGAGGGCCCAATTTGTTTTTATTCTTTTAATTGCGGAGGAAATGGACAGTTAAACAATCAATGGGCCATTGCCTTCTGCTTCAATATTCAAGTCCGAAATCCCATGCTCTTTCCTAAATATTTTTCTTTTTCTTTTTCTTTTTTTTGTTTTCCATTAATTTGAAGTTAGGTTGCAATTCACACATCACTCCATGCCAAATAGGAATGATCGTATTTTACATGAAGCAATCAAATATAATATTATATTTAATATTAAAAATAATAAATTAACAGCTATGATTCAATCAAATAAGCATTTATACTACTACCGCTAAGTAGTATCTACTTTTGATTTGAAGATGTCCAACAAAACTGTCCATATTTATATGCCAGGGAAGCGGATTTGGTCATGCATTAGACCAAGCTCAATTGGACACACAAATCTAGATATGAAATAAAAAAATACGATCAGATCGCTAGACTTTTTGTCCGATTCTTAAGTCACGCAGGGCATTAAAATGAGACTTGGACAAATAAACATAAAACAGATTTTAGCGTTCAATATTAAAATCTATCATTTTTTTTCACTCTGATTAAAAGTACTCATAGTATGAACATGACATGATCTGAATATCGATTCGAATGACATTGTCTTTCATGTAAGCTCATGATATAATAGTTCGACGAGATCAACTAGATTAAACTAGATTCTAAATGATCCACTCAAAAGATGGGGAGGTTGAGTGTTTGGGAGTTCTCCCCATTACCAAGAGTGAATTGATTATTATTTATTAATTAAGCTCATAATTGAGCTAACTGACCTATCAACTGCAAATATCCACTCTCTTGAATAGTATTCATCTTAACCATGAAAATTAGGATTTTAAATTATTAATTAAAATTGTGAATTTTAAAATTAAATTCAAACGCACAACTAACATGAACAAAATCATTTATTGCATAAGCTCTGAATATTTGGTGATAACATTTGCTTGTGTGATCCAAGTGATGTCTTTTATTAATAATAACAATCATATAATAGTGATAATATTAATAATTACTTCTTAATAGTGCATCTTAATCACCATTACATAATCTGCTATTTGATCTATTTCCGTTAATAAAATAAAATAAAACTTCTCTTTCTATCATTAGATTGTGATATAGTAATGTACTATAATTTGGACATAGAAACAACACCAATAATGAAAAAAACTCAACATGACCTATAGAATTAATTACCAATTAATGATGAAAAGCCCTTTAGTAAGTAATGATCCGTCGTATCTCTTTCTTAACAAAAAAATCTTCCACATCCGAAAAATCTTTATTTCCCATACCAAACAAAACAATTTTTTAGTAATATTATCATCGTGCTAGCCATATACTTGGAGTTCTGTCACATTCCATGCTTATCCAAATTTTTAGTATACGATATTAAAATATTTACTTATTTCATAAAACAATATATTTATCTTAATTATTGGGCCTTTTTGCTTCAATTTATCTAAGTTATGAGCTGCTACTATAACCAGACATGTAATAATGAGGACATTTTAAGAATGTTATAATGGTGAGAACACTTTAGAAAATTCAAATGAGAACATATAAAAGGAGTTGGTACTCAATTATTATTATTATTATTATTATAGATGAATATGTACACATATATTTATACTATATATATATAATCCCATATCTTTTTGGTGTATTTTTATGTGGTATTTTTGTGATATTTCCTTTTAAATTTCATAACTAAAACTTATGGACAGGCAACGATCTTTATATAACTCACAATTCCACTATTTTAACTTTATATATTTTTATTATCTTAAAAAATTAATTTTTAGCACACACATCAAGTGTTTGAAAATTACTAATTGAAATAATAAGTAAATTACACATAATTAAAGCATAAAGTTTCCATTAATAATAATAATAATAATAAAATAAATAAATAAAAATAAAACAAAACTTACCATTCACGTTCACCCACCACCTCAGCTAATGTGCCAACTGCCAGCCAAAATTCCTCCAAACCACACGCACAACACACACTGAGCCCGAACAAAACACCTCCCCACGCTTCCTACATAAATTCTCTCCTTTTCCTCACCTCCTCACATTCTTCTCTTCCTAGCAAATTTTCTCCCCTAGCCAAGAAGAGATGGCCGAGTCGACTCTTCTCCCAGATCTCGGCACGCAAATCCTCATTCCTATATGCGCCGTGGTCGGCATAGCTTTCGCCCTTGTGCAATGGCTGCTGGTCTCGAAGGTGAAGCTTTCTCCCGAGAAATCGCACTCCGCCGACGGCAAAAATGGGTTCACCGAATCGCTTATAGAGGAGGAGGACGGCGTCAGTGATCAGTCCGTCGTTCACAAGTGCGCCGACATTCAATCTGCCATCTCCGAAGGTGAATTTTTTTGTCTCGTTATGCTTTTATGGGTGTGTGTTTTGTTTGGAAAGCACCAGTATACGTTCGTGGAATTGAAACATTTTGGTTTCCAAGATTTTGGATTTGAGGATTGATGGATCTTGAAGACTTTTGCTTGTGGGTTTTATTTTCTATAACCATATGTTAGCTCTATAATTGAATTTTGTTCACATTTCATGTATGAATATGTGAGTATATTTGTACTCATTGTGCGTTCTAGAGCACGAATCATCTTGGGCTTATGTTTTGTTGGTTAAAGCTCAGATCTTTCTCCCTCGTTCTCTTTTCTCACATATATATATACATACCCATGAATTTCTCCTTAAAACTCAAAGGTGTTTATTTACCCAAAAATGAAAAGGGTAAAAAAGAAAAAAACAAAAAAAGGAAGCAGCCAAAAAAGGACGATTCAAAATATTTGTATGTTTTCCCCATCTTGTTTCTGCCCTTCACTTCCATTTCCTGATTTAATTTTCCTTTCTTTGGAAGTTCTAATATTGTTTCGCAGTTTTTATCATACATCTGTATTCTGTGGGCAATTAAAAATATCAAGACTGATTTTTCTCTTTCTGGTGGGTGTCCATAATGTTTGATTGATTAAGAAATGCACTTGGCTGCCTTTTTGTCAAGCCCTGTGATGTGGGGATCTCATAAAGATCCATCTTCTTCTTTCGATAATGTTTCATATTTGTTGTCACTGTTTATCATGGTGATTTCCTTCGAGACAGGTGTGTGGAGACTTGGCCTTTAGTCTTTGGTCTTCTTTAATTATTGTATTATAATAATAGTTGAATTTAACTGGCGCTCTACATTGCTGTTTATTTACTCATCCAGAGGGCCCTTTACAATAAGTACTTAACAAATGTTGCTTAATTATTATTTTTTCTGTTTATCTTGTCGGTGTTGTGGGTGCTTTGTGAGATCTTATAAATTTTGTTCACATAGGATTATTATTTCTCTTTATTTTCATTTTATTTTAATTTTCTTATGAAAATTCTATGACTAATTATTTCTTTATTCTCCATTGCACTTTAGCTAGCATTCTTTATTCTCTGTTGCACCTCAGCTGGTGTTCCTGAATTGAGTGCTAAAA